>CM076575.1:1602068293-1602320631 GCA_034641835.2 Pinus albicaulis | reverse complement strand
ACCTTCTTCTCATCAATGACCTCCCAGAACCAATGAGGTTCTAGATCTACTACAGGTAGAAGTCTCTCTTTGAGCTGTGAGATGCTCATTGAGAAAGTGTCATCAAGGAAGGAGAAAATATTCTTCATCTCAAGATGTCTACCATTTATCATATTAACCTCCATTGCTTCATGAGTGAAGCTACCTTCAGAATGCTCAAAGAATGATGGGGCACCTTCATTATCATTGCTACTAAGTGAAAATGTTGTGGATCTGCATGGTAATATATATTTGTCTCCAAGCAAGGCATAATGTTGATCTCATAACCAGTCATTGTACATAGGATCATGCTCATTCCATCTTCTAAATCTATACACTTCAACTCAAAGGGTTTAATGTAGCTCAACAATGATGAACTAGGATATCTGTCCATCTCCTCCTTGATTAGATTAAGGGTCCTCTGCACTATGCTATATTGCTGCTTCAAATCAACATGCTGTTCTAATCCTTGGTCATGCAATGGCCTTGATGGCATGTCCCCATAAGTTTCAATAAGAACTACTGAAACAATAGGTGATGAAATTGAATGTGTACCTTGGATCAACTGCTGTGTGGGAACCTCTTGCAAAGACACAAGTGTTCCTCCAACCGGAACAATGATGTCTCCAACTGCTGGTAAGAGTGATGGTTGATTTTTATCAATGTACCAGGGCTAGAATCTTCCTTCTCTTCCTCATGCATCTCCTAAATCATGCATGGGACTCTATATGTCAAGAGCTCAAGACTATCTTGTAGAGGTGCAAGTGTCTCTTCTCCGGATGTAAGTACTTCTACAACTGGTGGTGAATGTAGTGACTCCTTGTCCAGAGTGACAAGCCTTTGACATCCTCCTTTGTTTCCTTAGGAAATGTCTTTTTGTGACCCATCTCTGGTTTTCTCACATCAAACTTCTCCTTCAACTTGTGAAAGAAATCTGAATATTTGGTCACCTTTGCATGCTCCATGTGACCAAACCACCAATTTTTGGCTTCACCTAAAAGATGAAGTGCTGCAGTCTGGATAGACTCTTTTTTAGCCATAGGGTGTAGCATGAAAAATGTATCTAACTCTTTACTCCAAGCCTTAACAGTGCTTGAGGAAGATCCATCAAATGTGGTCAAATAAAATATATTGTGCCTCTTCCTTCTATTGCTGCTATAGGATCTCCTTTCTTCTTTGAGTTCAAAGAATTCTTGGAGAGTTAGAATTTCCATGAATACTCTAGACTATGCTTTTTACTTCTCAAGATATAGACTAAGAGTCTCATGAGTCTCAGGTTATTTCCGTTCTTCATTTCTACACCCTTCACCTTCTTCCAAGAAAGTCGGTATAGTAGATCTATGAGGAGATCTATGATTCTATGGTATTCTTCTTTGCTGATAGGAAGTTCTTGGAATTTCCTCATAAAATATTCTTCTTGGATCCTCCTTCTTCCTTTCTCTCTTCATTTTATTGACCTCTTTGGAGAGATCTTGCATGGATCTAAAGAGAGGAGTGGCAAGACAACAATCCTCCTTCATGATAGATCTCATCTATCTGCTTCTTCTTTTGATGCAAAAGATGAAGTGTCCACAAGATGATCCAAAGATCATGCTCTGATACCACTGTAATATCCCAAAAGGGAGAATGCAGTAATACTGAAACAAAATATAAGAACTACAACAAAGTAAACAATAAATCTAAATACACATCAGAAAGCACAGAAATAGCTGAGCCATTTTATTATATAGGAGGTGAAAAGCAAGTACAACAGTGCTCAAAATATGAGACACTCAAGCCAAAGGGGTGGCCTAGAATGACCCGAAAATGATCCCACAAGAGGGACTGCGTAACTGTTGAACTGCTAGAAGGTAAACTGCGTTGTCCCTACTGCAACTATTGGGACTGCAATTTACTGAAACATAGAAAGTCAGATCTAGGAAGAATGGGAGCTCCGATGATGCTAAAAATAGAGATGAGGACTCTATGATGGATACCCAAGATAATCCAGAAAGGGTTTCTCAAATTTGTCAATCTAAGAAAACCACCCTCTTAGGGCTTCACATATATACTACTAGGTATGAAAATCTGAAGCTAGATATGATGATATGATGGCTGAAATGATGCATAATCAGATCTATGCAAGAAGGGATGATCCCTTCTCTAGATCCTTGGGCTAAAAGCTCAAGATCTAGCCCCTCCAATCTACTCCACTGATTATAGTTACTGGATGAACAATATCTTAAGAAAACCACGCTGCCAGAGAGGGAGGTTCAATATCCTACTGCTATATATGTCAAATCAGCTCCTGAATGATGGAAAAAATAGATCCAATGTGAGGAGATGGTCCCTCACGGGATTTCCAGCTAAATTACTTGAAACCTCCTTTCTCCAATAGATCTACAGGACTGGACTCCGTAATCCTTGAAGGGACTATTGCTGCATGGAGGTAAAACCTAATGGCATGAATGTCGGATATAGATTTGCTACTCTTGAAAGGATGAATGTGAAGAACAAAGTGGTAGGATGAATCCTCCACCGGTTTCCTAGCTGAATGATAGAAACAACCTCCTAAAGATGGCACCAATACCTGATAAGGAATGTAGTACAAACCACTTTCAAGAGCTACTCAAATAAAGATGAGGGATTCCCACTTGGGAACACCTTGTGCTAAACAACACTACAATAGTAGCTAAAGAGCTCAAGAATGCATAGAAATGTCCTAAGACAAATATAGATCTAAACAGATCAAGAAATGAATAATCCAAATCATCCTTCCATTGTGCCTTCACCTTCATTATATAGATATGAGCCTTCCATAGCCTAGGCCCACTCCAAAATTTCATTGTACATGTGGACATAAGTCTCCATGGTTGACTGCATTGTTTCTCCATGCCCTCCATCATGTTCACATGGGGTGATCACCCTCTCCATCATGTGTGCATTAAATGCATTTAACTTCCTCCATTATCTTATCATAAGTGCTTTATGATATTCTTTGAATGCACTATGATCTCAGTTGACCTTATCAAATATCCTCATGATTTTTCATTTAAGATCCATGATCTTATTTGATTGTTTCATCCTCCATAATGTATCTCACAAATGAGACATGATCTCCATTAATGGAGTTGCTCCACTACTCCATGATTTTATATCTAATCTTAATTAATCCACATTCACACATAAAAAGTGGATATTTATTCATCTTGAGGATTATGGGTCCCTCCACCCTTTTATTTACTTAATTCATTAAGAAAATTAAGAACTCTAATATTCCAAATATCATGTGAAAATTTGGGAATATTACAGAGCCATCAGACATGAACCTGATAAATGAAGACCCAACAATTGTAGAATTTTTCAGAAGAACAGGGTGTTTGCCGTTTTGTCAAAGATTGCAAAGATGCCATGTTCAGGTTTCTAAAGAATTTTCCCTAAAATTCAATGGAACAACTACAAAAGTGAGAATGTTGAATCTCACTATAACACCAGAGACCATTGCAGCAGCAACAGGGATTCCAAGAGGATAAGAAAAATGGTTCAAAGGTTTCAAATTCAACATGGAGGAGTGTAAAGAATTTCTCAAGGCAGAAAATAGTGAGGTTGACCTTACAAATTCCATTCCAAGGAGCTGCATCAAGGATAATTTCTCAAAGCCATTGCTTATCATTCAGAAATATTTCACTTGTGAAGCGAGATATCATAAAGTCTATTCTTACCACTTCAAGCTTCTTCTACACTTTTTTGGTAAGATATCTCTTGATCTACCTTTTTATTTACACATAAGCTTAGAAAAAATGGTAGATAAAGTTCAATATAAATCTAAAGGAAGTGAAACCTCACTTTTTCATCATGGTTTAATAAAATTACTAGTTTTAGATGTGCTACAAAGACTAGGCAGAGACTGGACTTATTTTCTGTTTGTTAGTGGTTTTGAAATGGATACCATTACCCCTAAAAGAACTCCTAAACCTAGAGGTATACCATCACCTTTAGTGGCAGAACAAAGTGAACCAGTAGGGGCAGAGCAAAGTGAACCGGTAATGATGGAAACAGAGCAGTTGTAGAGACTTGATACACCTAATGTTTCACCTTCAAAACAAAAGTCAATAATGAGCAAATCTGCAAAACAAGAGCCAAATGTGAGTAATCATGGAAACAAAAGGATTACAACAAGACAAACAATGGCTAAAGGAAATTTAGAAGACATACTACATGCTATTGATATTGAAGGGACTCCTATAGTCCAGGCTGAGGATATAGATGAAGGTGGAAAGAATATCAAGAAAGCTAAATCAACAAAGAAGTTAGAGTTTGAAGGTGAGCATGCAAGTTTTATGTTTCAGGCTAGGAAGCCCATGACAAGACATGCTAGAAAACTTTTGGAAAGTATTAAAGAAGTTCATCCAGCCACTGACACTGTCCAATCGCCACAAAGCATTATTGACCTTTCATCTCCTGCAGAAGAAGATCCAGTCAACAAGAAAAAGAAAAGAAAAGTGAAAGTCAATGAAAAAATAGAGTTTGAAGTCCTTGAAGAACATTTGAGGTTAGCTAATCATGAAATAGCAGTCATGAGGAAGGAGGCAAGGAAACATAATGTTCAGAAGGTTTAGTTTGAGAAGATGAAAGAGGTTTGGGAAGAGCAGGTTGACAGTGTATCAAAGACCCTAGATAACACACAACAATTAATCAAATGGACTATGCCATTAAGGAAAGAAGTGAATCATGTCAGAAGAGTGAATCTGCACTTGAAATATAGTAACATAAAGTTGAAGAACCAAGTTAAATACCTCCAATAACAACTAGAATTGATCCATGATGAGCTGGAGAATAAGGGTCTAAAAATGACTATAGTTGAGGAGCCCATAGCTCAACTCATCATCAATGAAGAAGAAACACCTAAAGACTCTTAGGTTGATTTGGTTTATGTTTTGAAAGGTCAATGGCATGTTGAAAATCAAAATTTTACAGCTGGAAGGTACCTTTTTGAAACAAGGCAAAAAACTGGAATTTACACAGTTTTCCACAGTTTCGTAGCGTTTCCTAGGGTTGAAGCCAGGAAAATGCTACGAAACCACCTGTAGCTATTTTTTTTCTTCTAAAACAACTTTTGGTAGCTTTCAAGGAGAGGAAATGATAATGAGGATGTGTTAGGTCACGATGAATAGAATGCAAGAGAAAAGAGTTAGAAAATTTGATTGCAAAGGTCATTTTTTATACGCTATGAAAGCACGCTACGAAATTGCCATACTTTAGTAGCGAGCTATTTTGAAGGTTTATGAGCAGGCTTATGAGTAGTTTTGGACAGATGGAGATATTCAATAGGTCAAGGGACCTTGCCAACAATCATCCATGACTTGAAGGCCATGAAAGGGAGACATCTTATCAGTTGAAGACTTCGTTGAAGATAAACGTCTGTTTTCCTAAAAAATAGGGTTTGTTTCCAGATTTTGAGGAGGGTAATTAGGATGTCAATTAGTGATGAGTTCGAATATCTGGTCTTAGCAATATGAAGCATTAGTTTTCGGGATATGAAGTGCCAAGAGACAAGGTAGTTGATGGCATCTATACTTGAGTCCTATTAGGAAAATGACTGTTTTATAGTGTAGCTGTCATTTTCTCATTAAAGCACATGTTTTTCTGTTATGCAAGGTGTCATAGGAAAATTTCGATGAATCTAGACAAGAAGCAAAACATCTCTGATGTAACCAAGTCTATTAAAGGGCAGATATTCGAAATTGTAAAGGGTTGGAGATTTTTTGCAATACTGCAGCTTTATGTAATTTGACTGATATCAGTAATACAGAGGAATTTTTCTTGACAGAACTAAGATTCTTGTGGATTTTTTAGTGCTTTTATGATATATATTTTTATGTGTATCATTTGCAGTGGATTTCATCTTTATTAATCAGAATTCATATATGTATGCTCTGACTTCCTTTATTGATGAAATGGTTGTGTTATTTCATGTTCCATGTGTGTTTTACCTTTACTAAAAACTCTTACCTGCCTTAGCTTCCATGTCAAGAGACCTTACCACTGAAATATTGATTTGTTGACTCCATAAGCCAAATGGTTGCAAACTTGTACTCTTTTCAACCTACACAATCACAATCAATTTATTTTCCAAGTAGAGTTAGCCATCTAGTTTCATCATTATCAAATATCATTAACCCCTTTGAGAGAGCCCTCTTAGATAGAAGAGGCTAAGCTTTAGTTACAAGTTGGTTTGAAACAGTTACATGAAGTTGTATGATTAGCAGCCAATCAAGTGAAATTTTGTGATAACCTTTTGGTGCATCTGCCAGGAACCTGAAGATTATTCTTTCCCGAAATTTTGAAGCTGAACTTCTGAAGGTGGCAGGAGCTCGGAAAGTTGGTCAAGGCTGCATCTACCTTGGTGACTCCATTCAAAATTCATATGATCAAAGGTGGCTTCGAGAAGTAGATACATGAGGATTAATCCTGACCTAGATCCACCTACCACTATGGACAATCCAAACACCATCTCGAGAGGCAGTCAAGTCATTTCTACAATATCAAGTACTCCATTACATAGAAAATCCTTGTCCTCTGAAGTTTTAAAAAGTCTTGAAGATAAAAATTTTGATGATAAAATTCAGGAAGTCTTGTTTAGGTCTGAAAGTGAAAAGGAATTGACTAAAATTGTCTTAGACCTACATAAAATAGGTATTGACACCTCAACCTTAGTAACTCAAAAATATAAAGAAGACTTTTGGGAAGCAGTCACTTCATAGTTACTGTGAGAGAAAGAATATTTGGATAGGTTGAAGGAACTAGACCCATTTAAAATTTTGTTAAGAAGTAAAATTGGTGTCCCTCTTCCTGATTTGAGTTCAATTGTGATTGGACAACAAAGACCAAACAACCCTCCTCTTAACAGTTCCTCTTCCTCTACTGCTGTTGTCCATAAAACTACCACAGTCCCAGTCATCATGGATGGAAATGTGCCACCTCCACCTGTTGTTGCACCTGCTAGGTATGCCCCTCTTGTTCTTCCAGTTGTCCTAAATGCCCTTCCTAGAAAATATTCTACTAGAATCAGAACTTGGGGAAGTGATGAAGAGATTACAGTTGAAGAGCATGTAGATCAGTTAAATGACATTATAGATAGGGAGGAGGTTGACCATGAGGATGTCAAGATGACATTGTTTGCTCAGAGCTTTACCGGTGAAGTTATGAAGTGGTTCAAAGCCCTTACTCGAGGAAGCTTAGATAATTGGAATGAATTCGAAGATAGCTTCTTTAGGAAGTGGGAAAATAGAACCAACCCTGTACCAGAACTCACTGAGTATAATAGTTTGAAGAGAGATATTGATGAAACTGTTCAAAACTTTTCAAAAATATTTAACAATGTTTATGACTCCATCCCTGCCCATCTAAAGCCTCCACCAGGAGCAGCTCACTTGAGATATGCTGAAGCCTTTGATTATGAATTTTATATCTTGCTAAGAGAAAGAGAATCCCCTTCACTTGCTAAAATGAAAAATGATGCAGTGAAGGTCGAGGTCAATATGATCACAACAAAAAGTCCAAGATGGGAAAGACTAATTTGAAAGAAGAAGATAAGCCTTCCACCTCATATGAAAAATTTGATTCTATGATGAAGAAAATGGAAAAACTGATGGATAGGCTTGCCCTTGGGAATTCCTCTGCTCCTCTTGCAAAACATGAACCTCAGTTTAGAAATCCTCAGTTCAGAAGACCTCAAAACCAATAGAGACCAAGGGAAAACAGAAATCAGCCACCTGACCCTCAAGTAAGGCCTCCTTTTCAGCAAAACTTAGTTGATGAAGAAGATCAACCTCAAATACAAGAGGACTCAATTCATTGATTAGATGAAAACATGTTGGGGATGTTTTTAACTAAGAAGGAACATGATGAGTCAGATCATGAAGTAAAAAAGGGTGAGGAACCATCTGATTATCTTAAAGGGTATCAACAAACAATATTTGAGATGAAGAAATAGTACAACTTCAGAAACAGAAATGTGCCAATTACTGGAAACAAAACACAACCCAAGAAATATGCCCCCAAGGCTGTTGAGGTTAGGAGAGATACACCACCTCCTCCTCCTACTAAAGAGACTGAAAAATATGCTTCTGTTTTCAGTTTGGAGAGTGAGATCTCTAAGATCAAAATCCCAGTACCTTTTGGAGAAATTCTTAAGGTGAATGAATATAGAAGTAAGATTGTAAAAATGTTGAATTTCCAACCAGGAGCTGCTGATTTCTTAAATGTTCAAGAAAATCATCCAACCATATACTTGGGTCCAAGATTAGAGGATGAGTGGAATGAAGAGGTCCCTCCTTTTTATGTTAGCCTTAATATTCATGACATGACATTGCATAATGCCATGTTGGATTCAGGAGGCTCACATAATCTTATGCCCAAAGTAATCATGGAAAGGATGGGATTGGAAATTACTAGACCATATAAGGATTTGTTTTCCTTTGATTCAAAAAGAGTTCAGTGCATTGGTTTAATAAAATATGTTATTGTTGGTCTTACATAAGTCCCTGCTAAGACAGTTGTAATGGACATTGTGGTAGTAGAAATTCCACCTAAGTTTGGTATGATGTTATCAAGGTCATGGGTAGCAAAGATCAAAGGTACAATGCAGATGGACCTAACTTATGCCACCATTCCTATTTTTGGTGAGAAAAGGAGACTATATAGAGAAACAAAGATGGCTTACATGGTAAGTAGTAAAGATAAACCTCAAAAATTTCCAATATATGCTGTTGATATTGAACTTGGATCTACTATTATTTTTAATGAATTGACTGATGAAGCAGAAGTTGAAAAGAAAGTAGAAAATCAACAGACAGAGAATCAGTGAGGAGAAGGCGAAAGGTTGGTGGTTGTTACACTTTGATGGATCAACGGGAAGAGAGGGGGTAGGAGCAGGAATTTGGATCACAACTCCAGAAGATGAAAGTAAGTCATTTTCTTACAAAATGAATTTTGATTGCACAAATAACATGGTTGAGTATGAATATTTACTTTTGGGCTTAGAAATTTTGAAAAGAATGGGTGCCCAAAATATTTATGTTTGTGGCAATTCTGAATTAGTTATTAAGAAAGTTGAGGGTGTATATCAAACTAAGGATGTGAGAACGAGGGAATACAGAAATTTTATCATGGAGATGTTAGATAATTTCCAAGAATATTCATTTATTGTGAAGACTAGGGACCAAAACTCAGTAGCTGACTCCCTAGCTATCTATGCAAGTCTATTTATCATCCCTTCACATTCCATTGAAAGATATGAGGTTGAAGTTCGCCATAGACCTGCTATCCCTGATAAAATTAGCCATTGGAAAGCTTTTGAGGCTGACCAACAAGTCAAAAAATTTATAGAATTGAAAGAGGAGTTTGAAAGTACACAAGTAGATCAACAAAACATGCTTGCTGAAACAAAGGGAAATTCTGAAGTGTTACAATTGAATAATAACTCTATACCCAAAGGTCTCATACCCCTTGAGAAGATTTTTGATCTGAATTATGTGTTCAAGTATCCTAGGATACAAGTTTTTGATGGAGAGGTAGAGAGTTGTAACCTTGGTACAGTAGCAAGGGCAAAACTGATTAAAATTTCAAAGTTTCTTTCAGTTGACATGAAACAGAAATATATTGAGATGATGAAAAGGTTCATAGATGTCTTTGTATGGAGTTATGCTGATTTGAAGAAGTATGATCCTATTATCATTCAGCATACCATTCCCATTAAAGAAAATGAAAATCCTTTCAAGCAGAAGCTGAGGATGGTTAATCCACTTCTCATGCCTCTGATTGAGAAGGAAATCAAGAAACTATTTGATGCCAAAATTATTCTTCCAATCAAATTCTCAAAGTGGCTTTCAAACTTGGTTCCAATCAGAAAAAAGAGTGGATAAATCATAATCTTCATTGACTTCAGAAACTTGAACAAAGCTTCCCTGAAGGACAACTACCCTCTCCTAAAGATGGACCAAATTTTGCAGAAAATTGTTGGTTCCCAAAGGATGTCTATGCTTGATGGTTTTTCAGGGTACAATCAGATACTTTAGCATCAAGAAGATCAGGAGAAAACAACCTTTACCACACCATGGGGCACATTCATGTATGCCAAAATGCCCTTTGGTCTTATGAATGCAGGAGCTACCTTTCAAAGAGAAATGGAAATTTACTTTACTGAGGAGAAGGATAATATGGTGGTTGTCTATCTGGATGAAATAACAATTTTCTCAAGGAGAGAAGAATATCACTTGAAGCACCTAGAAAATATTCTGCTGAAGTGTAGAAGGTTTGGTATTTCTTTCAATCCCACTAAAATAACTTTTTCCCTAGCTTCAGGGAATTTACTTGGGAATATTATTTCTAAAGATGGGATTAATATTGATCCATATAGGGTCAATGCAATTCAGAAAGTGGATCTGTCTAGAAGCAGAAAGGAAATTCAGTCTTTCCTTGGAAAGGTAAATTTTGTGAGGAGGTTTATTTCTAATTTTGATGAGATTGTAAAAGAAATAACAAAGATGTTGAAGAAAGAAGCTGACATCAAGTGGACAACAGAAGCAAAGAACTCATTTGAGGATATTAAGAAGGCACTCACTCAAGCACCAGTGTTGATTAGCCTTATTTTTCAAAATAATTTCTAGTTTTTACATTTGCATCAAAAAATACAATTGTTGGAGTTTTGCTGTAGAAAAGACAACAAGGTACTGAGAAACCCATTTCATTTTTTAGTAGGACATTAGCTAATTCAGAGCTAAAGTAAAACATCTTAGAGAATCAAGCTTATGCCTTGGTCAAGGCCATCAAATATTTCAGAATTTACATTCTACATTCTCATGTTATAGCTTTTGTTTCTAATGTTGTTGTGAAAGACATTCTAACTCAAGCTGATCCTGATGCTAAGAGAGCGAAATGGATTGCTAACTTGCTGGAATATTATATAGAGATCAAGACCACAAAATTGGTCAAAGGTCAAGGCCTAGAAAAGCTAATGGCATAGTCAAACTTTGACTGTCTCGACATGAACTTAATTACAGAATTCAGAATTATCAGATGAAGATGAAGAGATGATTCCCATTGAGGAAAAGTACATCATTTCAGATTGGTATAAAGACATTGTTTTTGTCTTACATCATCATAGAGCACCTGCTGAGTTGACTAAGTCCAAGGCAAGATTTGTGAAGCTAAAGTATTTTAGGTACTGCATCATTAATAAAAATATGTATTGGAAAGATACTGGTGGTATCCTTTTGAATTGTTTGCTGGAAGAGGAGGCTGAAAAAGTGATTGAAGAGTTTCACAAAGGAGATTGTGGAGGTCATCATTATTGGAAGGTTACAGCAAATAATATTCTTAGAGTAGGGTATTATTGGCCTACTATGTTTAAACATGTCTACAAAAATATTGTTGCCTGCCAAGAATGCTAGATTTTCGATGGTAAGAAGAAGATTGTTCCTTTACCTTTTATGCCTATCTATGTTGAGGTGCCATTTCAGCAGTGGGGGCTAGATTTTATTGGTGAGATTCATCCATCATCTTCAGGTCAACATCGTTGGATTCTAACAACAAATGATTATTTCACCAAGTGCATTGAAGCAATCCCAACTAGGCAAGAAAATGATTCAGTTATCATTTCATTTTTGGAAAATAATATATTGTTTAGGTTTGGCTGCCCTATGAAGATCATCATTGATAATGCACAAGCATTCAAATCTAAGAAGCTGATCAGTTTTTGTCATCAATATAACATTACACTTGGGCATTCTACTACATATTATCCACAAGGTAATGGTCTTGTTGAATCTTCTAACAAGAGCATTGTGAGGATTATTAAGAAGGTGTTGCAGGAAAATAAGAAGTCATGGAAATTGAAGCTAAAGTATGCTTTGTGGGCTGATAGAGTGTGCACAAAGAGATCAATTGGAACTTCACCTTATGAGTTGGTATATGGAGCTGAAGCCATCTTTCCTACATCCTTGGGACTACCTATCATGAAGCTGCTCCAAGGATTGGAGGAGGAGCCAAATGAAATTCAGAGGAGGATTAATCAGTTGATAGCTTTGCATGAGAAAATAGAGGAAGTCTATAACAGTAATTAGCAATCTCAAAACATAATCAAGAATACATTTGATAGGAAGGTCAAGGAGGAAAAATTTAAAATCCAAGATGTGGTTTTGAAATGGGAGGCTCAGATTGAAGAAAAGGGGAAACATGGTAAGTTTGAAAACATTTGGAAAGGTCCATTCAGAGTAGATGCATTTCATGGGAACAACACTTACATTCTGCAGGAGATGGATGGACAACCTTGTGTTGGAGGGCCTGTCAATGGAAGGTTTTTGAAGCACTATTCCTCTTAAATTCTGTTGATCATTCGTTCCATTGTATATATTCCATTTTATATGTTTTTCTACTAATAAATACAAGTTGATCATCAAGCTTGAGCCCGAGGTGAAGGCCATTAGAGTTTGAAGGAAAGCTTGGAAAATTTTAGAGTTTTTTGTTTTCAAGAAGATGGATAGCAGCACTGGAACTATAGGTTCTTAGGTGTACCATAGGGGCACACCATCCCAAGTGGAGCCACTGTTATCACTCAGAAAAAATGAAGCATCATTTGACAAAGTACTAGAGGTTTATATGTCAAAGGTAGGGTCATAGAATTCATTTTTCATTACTTGGTCAAGGAAAATTCTTAATTTTTCTTATTTAGCCTATCTTAAGGTCTAAACCCACCCTCATTTAAATCCTTTCATGTCACATCAGTCATGATTTTCTAACATTTTTCATTTCCCAAGTTTATAGCACTGAAAGAGTCATTTTAGCCAAGAATCCACACTTTCATGGCGAAATACACAAAGAAAATGCACTTTTCGCTACGAAATAATGCACTTTTCGCTACGAAATTGCTACTACTTTCGTAGTGAAAATGCCCAGAAATACACTAGGTATGCTACGAAAGTAAGGATTCCTATTTGTCTTGTCAAAATAGTTGTTATGTGTTAGTAAATGATTGAAAGGGATAGGGTATATTCCATTCGAGTTAGTTAGGGTAAAGATCCAAGTACATGGTCAAGGCTGAAGTCGGCATCACCATTTTAAGCATGTATGAGTCATAATTATACTATGAGTTGTCATCGAACTTCAAAATCTTTCCAAATTGAGTCATTTTTCATTCTCCATTCCCTCTTTGAATGTTATTGAGCTTTGGAGAGTTATTCCACTGAGTCCAAGTTGTGGCTGGTATTTTCAAAGGTTTGCAAGTATCATTGATCAATCGAGGCAAAGACGACATTAAAGAACCATGACTACAAAGAGGAAGACCAAAAAAGTTGGCCACGGTCTTAGATATGAGCCATCAGACATGAACTTGATAAATGAAGACCCAATAGCTGTAGAAATTTTCAGAAGAACAGGGTGTTTGCAATTTTGTTAAAGATTGAAAAGATGCCATGTTCAGGTTTCTAAAGAATTTCCCCTAAACTTCAATGGAACAACTACAAAAATGGGAATGCTAAATCTCACTATAACACCAGAGACCATTGCAGCAGCAACAGGGATTCCTAAAGGACAAGAAAAATGGTTCAAAGGTTTCAAATTCAACATGGAGGAGAGTAAATAATTTATCAAGGTAGAAAATAGTGAGGTTGACCTTACAAATGCCATTCCAAGGAGCTGCATGAAGTATAATTTCTCAAAGCTACTGCTTATCATTCAGAAATATTTCACTTGTGAAGGGAGATATCATAAAGTCTATTCTTACCACTTCAAGCTTCTTATACACTTTGTTGGTAAGATATCTCTTGATCTACCTTTTTATTTGCACAGAAGCTTAGCAAAAATGGCAGATAATGTTCAAGCTAAATCTGAAGGAAGTGAAACCTCATTTTTTCATCATGGTTTAATAAAATTGCTAGTTTTAGATGATCTACAAAGACTAGTCAGAGACTGATCTTCTTTTCTGTTTGTTAGTGGTTTTGAAATGGATACCATTACCCCTAAAATAACTCCTAAACCTAGAGGTATACCATCACCTTTAGTGGCAGAACAAAGTGAACCAGTAGGGGCAGAGAAAAGTGAACCAGTAATGATGGAAATAGAGTAGTTGCAGGGACTTCATACACCTACTGTTTCACCTTAAAAAAAAAATTCAATAATGAGAAAACCTGCAAAACAAGAGCCAACTATGAGTAAGCATGGCAATAAAGGATTACAAGGAGCCAAACAATGGATAAAGGAAATTTAGAAGACATACTACATGTTATTGATATTGAAGAGACTCCTATAGTCCAGGCTGAGGATATAGATGAAGGTGGAAAGAAGATCAAGAAAGCTAAATCAGAAAACAAGTTAGAGTTTGAAGGTGACGATGCAGGTTTTATGTTTCAGGCTAGGAATCCCATGACAAGACATGTTAGAAAAATTTTGGAAAGCAGTAAAGAAGTTCATCCATCCAGTGACACTTTCCAGCCACCACAAAGCATTATTGACCTTTCATCTCTTGTAGAAGAAGATCCAATCAGCAAGCAAAAGAAAGGAAAAGAGAAAGTCATTGAAAAAACAGAGTTTGAAGTCCTTGAAAAACAGTTGAGGTTAGCTAATCATGAAATAGCAGTCATGAAGAAGGAGGCAAGGAAACATAATGTTCAGAAGGTTCAGTTTGAGAATATGAAAGAGGTTTGGGAAGAGCAGGTTGACAGTGTATCAAAGACCCCAGATAACACACAACAATTAATCGAATGGACTATGCTATTAGAGAAAGAAGTGAAACATGTCAGAAGAGTGAACCTGCACTTGAAATATAGTAAAATAAAGTTGAAGAACCAAGTTAAAAACCTCCAAGAACAACTAGAATTGATCCATGAGGAGCTGGAGAAGAAGGGTCTAAAAGTCACTGTAGTTGAGAAGCCCATAGCTCAACTCATCATCAATGAAGAAGAAACACCTCAAGACTCTTAGGTTGAGTTGGTTTATGTTTTGAAAGGTCAATGGCATGTTCAAAATAAAATTTGTATAGCTAGAAGGTATATTTTTGAAACAAGGAAAAAATATGGAATTTACACAGTTTTCCACAGTTTCGTAGCTTTTCCTAGGCTTGAAGCCAGGAAAACGCTACAAAACCACATGTAGCTGTTTTTTTCTGCTTATAAAACCACTTTTGGTAGATTTCAAGAAGAGTAAATGATAGTGAGGATGTGTCAGGTCATGATGAACACAATGCAAGAGAAAATAATCAGAAATTTTGATTGCAAAGGTCATTTTTTATACGCTACCAAAGCAAGCTATGAAACTGTTATACTTTCGTAGCGAGCTGTTTTGAAGGTTTCTGAGAAGGTTTATGAGAAATTTTGGATATATGGACATATTCAACATGTCAAGGGACCTTGCCAAAAATCATCCATGACTTGAAGACCATGAAAAGGAGACAACTTATTAGTTGAAGACTTCGTTGAAGATAGACCTCTGTTTTCCTCAAAAAATAGGGTTTGTTTCCAGATTTTGAGGAGGGTAATTAAGATGTCAAGTAGTGATGAGTTCTGTAATATCTCATTCAAACATGTGAAGCATTAGTTTTCAGATGTGTAATTGTTTTAAGAGATAAGTTAGTTGATGTAATAATTATCAATTTGAGTCCTATTAGGAAAAGGACTGTTTTATAGTGTAGCTGTCATTTTTTCATTAAAGAACATGTTTTTTTGTTATGCAAGGTGTCATAGGAAATTTTTGATGAATCTAGCCAAGAAGAAGATCATCTCTGATGTAACCAAGTCTATTAAAGGGCAGATATTCGAAATTGTAAAGGGTTGGAAATTTTCTGCAATACTGCAGCGTTATGTAATTTCACTGATATCAGTAATACAAAGGAATTTTTCTTGACAGACCTGAGATTCTCATGGATTTTCTTAGTTCTTTTATGATCTATATTTTTATGTGTACAATTTGCAGTGGATTTCATATTTATTACTCAAAATTCATATGAGTATGCTTTTACTTCCTTTATTGATGAAATGGTTGTGTTATTTCATGTTCCATGTGTGTTTTACCTTTATTAAAAACTCTTACCTGCCTCAGATTCCATGTCAAGAGACCTTACCACTGAAATACTAATTTTTTGACTCCATAAGCCCAATGGTTATAGGCTTGTACTCTTTTCAACCTACACACATCACAATCAAGTTATTTTCCAAGTAGAGTTAGCCATCTAGTTTCATCATTATCAAATATCATTAACCCCTTTTTGAGAGCCCTCTCAGAATGAAGAGGCTAAGCTTCAGTTACAAGCTGGTTTGAAATAGTAACATGAAGTTGTCTAATTAGCAGCCAATCAAGTGAAATTTTGCGATAACAATGTCACTATACCAAAGAGTGGCTTCAGAGATAATGAACTAGTGCTCATATAGAAAACATTGTGGCTGGTCAACAACAATGTCTAAGGGACTGGGTTGTTGATGTAATATGAAGGAATGATTAAGTGGATCATCCCTAGAGTGATCTCAAGTGCTATGAGACTGTAGAGGTTGTTTGAGGTGGGGAAGAATAATGGTACCAGAGTCGACTCTACCAGATCCACTAGAAGGGTTGGGAAGAATTGCTTCTCCTGGAATCTCAAATATGGGTGCCCCCTTACCCAAACAGTGGGTTTCAATGTAATGGCCACAAGGTGTATGTGGTTCAAATGCATGGGCTCTAAGTAAGGGGTTATTGAACTAATCGAATTCACTATGGATGAAGTCTTTGGACTCCACAACATGTTGGTCATGGCTCTGCTATGGAAGGAAATACGAACGATGGTGCATATCATCCCAAGGAAAATTAGGGGTGGTCATGCCTTCCATAATGTGTTCATATGAATGGAAGATGGGAGGACAAGAGGAAGGCATACCATATGTGACAGTGGAACTACCTTATGCATCATCATGAGAAATATGGTTCACAAATGCGTCGCTACTAAGGGTAGACGAAGAGCTAGTAGATGAAACATCTACTGATGTTGAGACCAAAGTGTTCGAAGAGGGAGGTTCAACCGAAATAGAATGGGAAGCCCCAAAGGGGTCTTCCTCCTTGGATCTCATGGATGACGAAAGATAGAAAATAGTGACTAAAGAGTCCATCATCTTAACATTGGGGGAGGTATCATAATGGGTGTCGTAAATTCCTTTGGTTCTGGTGGCCCAGAACTCACAAGTAGAGGAGTAGAAGATCCACTACGAGTGGTCTCTATTTCACGAACTGCCATAAGGGTATTGCAAAAGTCATCGAGATGGGGAAAATGATGAGAATAGTGGTCGTAAAGGTAACACAAAGCACAAGGGTGGTTTGTGTGCAAATATTTGAGTTTCTTAGGTGAATCAGGCAAGGTAACATGAACCTCCGGGATGTCAGATTCAGGAAACATTTCGTTGACCATAGGTTTGAGATGAGGAATCTCATGACATTTATTCGTGGCATTCCTAACAACATCACACAAAGTGCATGAAGGGGTCGGCTTTGGAGGCTTAGGTGGAACTGGAGTTGTTTTGGGAGCCTTGTCCTTAGGTTACTTCTTTTTGGATTCCCCCCCCCCCCCCCACCAAATGCTTTCGCAACGAGAGTAGGTTCCTGTTGAGGTGGATATGGTACTGAAGCAAAGAGAGGGGTCATGACAATTGGATGAACCAAGGTCAGAGCGATATATGGTTTAAGTTGACTAGGGATAAAAGCCGGAGACCAACGAACAATTAGGATCTCAAGCATGTTATATTAAATAGAATTAACATAGCTATAACATTCACTTAAAGACTCCACATAGTAGCCAAATTGCAGATTCGATCAGACAATAATGATTGAGTATGTTTATCCTCAACAAGGAGGCCAGAAAACTGCTCTCAAGAAAATATTGGGAGAGAAGGAAGAACAAATGAGAAGGTCTTGAGGAGATATTCGATTGACAAATGAAGGACAAAGAATTTTGTGAAGGTATCAAGTTGATGGCTAGTCACATCAACAGTGTTAATAGCCTTAGATACAAATATGCAATTCGATGAGCTAGGCTTAGTAATAAATATGGGGAATGGTGAACAACCAAGGTAAGGTATAATTTTATGTAGACTGTGAAACATCGTAGAGGCGAATGATTGGTTATTGTCCATTGAAGATATGATGGACTCAGGGGAGGTCTGAGACTTCGGTTTGTAATATGTCAACTGATCGATGGTGACGATCTTTCCATTGTGGGGGAAGCACATCTTACGGTGAAACACATATGTGACAGCTTCCATCGCATATGTGTAGCTATGACCCAAGAGGATATTATAATACAAGGGGGCATTAATGAATTCTATGTCAATACAAACAGTCTTTCCCGCAAGTGTGATAGGACAATTACAGAACATGCCAAGGGGCTGAGAAGGGTGATCATCCCACGCACGCAAAGTGATGGTGGATGGGGAAATATTGGGTGATCCGAGCTTCTTCCAAACATAGGAAGACATCACACAAGTGGATGCGCCCTTGTCAATGATGCATATATGAACATGGGAATTACGAATGTTGACTGGTATTTGGAAGGAAATGGATAAAGGTAACAGTGGATGTTCTAACTTGTCAACGATGAATATGATCAAATGATCATCTGCAGCATCCACAGTGCCCAAAGTAGATAGTAGATATTTTTGTTGAGATGGGCATGTCTGGAGGACTTCCAACATTCACATGGTGATAGGAGACTGTGCCAAGTCATCTACTATGTTGTAGGTGTGGGTAGCTTTGGCAGAAGCAACATTTTGACGTAATGGCCCTTTTGGGATCTTGTGAATGACCTCTGTCTTAGGCTAAGGGATTTGTGAGGGAGAATTTTGTGTCGAAATTGACTCTTTGGGAACTTTGGTTTGGGACTCGGTTGCAGACATAGCGAGTTTCTTGTCATATTAGCGTGACTGGGTCTGAAGGTTGACATCAACAATATTGACCTCTTCAGAATTCATCATGATAATATGGTAATCATAGGTACCATACTGCCAAGGTTGAGGAGCGGACTAACCTTGAGGTGGTTGGGTAGCAACATATCCTTGCTGAGGGAAAGTATTAATGAACACAGCCAGTTAAGCTGGCACAGTGTTTGGAGGAAGCGACATGGTGGGTTTATGTCCTCTGGATGCTTCTTGGGCTTCCCACAACTGGTGCATGTGGGGTAAAAGGGGGAAATCATGAGTATAATGGTCATTTACACCAAAACACGAACAGGGTTTATTCGTATGAAGGGTCTTGTTCTGCTTGGGCTGATCGCCCATTGCTGGTTTACGGTGTTAGGCTGGTTCCTTTGGGGTGCATTTGGTTGATTACCTTGGCAACCTTGGTTACCCTGTGCTTGTTGGTTTTGGTGGCCTTTCCCCTTATTATTTTTCTTTGAATTATTCATGCTTTGCTAATCATATGCTTGACCTTGAGGAGGTGGTGGCTATTGTGGAAAAGGTTGAGAAGGCAAGGGACGTTGGGGCTGATGCTGGAGGGGCTGGAGCACCAGGTTGTGCATAAGGATATAAAGGAGAAGGGGAAACTTTTGGGTAAATAGGTTGAGAAACAACTGTCCTTGACATCAACTGATGTGGTTGGGAAAATGCATAAGGCATTCTTTGACCGGGATAGAAGTTGTCGAGAGGAGGATAGGTGTTAGAGGAACTGGTCCCCCCCTGGGATAAACATAAATCATGTGAGAAGGAGCATATGGATGTGAAAGAGATCCAATGATACCATCGGTGGAATGAGATGCCCCTGGTGCGTTGGCACCACAAGGTCTAGGAAGATTTGGTAAAACGGTATAAACATAACCAGTTTGGGCATAGATCAAGTCATATTTTAAAGGAACTTGTAGGGCTTCTTCCTTTGACTGAGGAAAATGAGATGTGACATATTTATTGATTAGGGATAAGAGTTCTACGAAACTAATCCATATAGACATGGTCGTCGAATGTAGGAGTTCTACACAATATCGTTCTTCTACGCCATTCTTGGACATGGTCAGAAACATGCAGGTGGCAGAGGATTGACGGAATGCGGTCAAAAACTTGGTATTGGTATCATAACGGTGGGGAAAATGTAAATATGATAGAAACTCTTTAGCAAGAGATGCAAAAGTGGTATGAGATGCAGGAGGTTGATCGACATACCATTTTGCAGCTTCTCTAGTGAGCGTACGTTCGAATAATTGAAGGCGAATGAAGTCATCAGTGATGGAATCAGATGAACACCACATATGAAAGGAGAAGACATGATTAGAAGGGTCCTCTCTAGTGTTTCCTTCAAACTTAGGGATGTCAAAAGGAAGCTTAGTTGGCATTGTTGACCAACCAGCATTGTGGAGTATGGGGTCATTGATTAACTGGCTAAAATCGGGAAGGCTTAAACTTGCCATAAAAGGTAAAAAAGGAGTAGCTGGGATGGTTCCATTAGCAGTTTCGCTAGTAGTGGGTTCAAAATTAGGGCCAGGGCCACCATTTACTTAAGGATTTTCACCTGCATTGGTACTTGACATGGTGACGATATAAGGGTGAGGAGAACCAAGGTCAAAATCAGAGGAAGAACCCGACGAACCAGAATCAGAGTCGATATGGGGACATAGTGGAGGACTAACTTGGACCCTACGGGGTGGAGTAATACATCCTAAACACCTTTAAACACCTTGGAGGCGCAATGATGGCAAGTCAAAAATGACACGAAAAGGCAGAAGAGTGATAAACAAAGGATCTGTGAGGAAGATTAATTAATTATGATGTTTATGTCTTGGCTTGGAAGTGTAAACCAAGTGCTCTTCGCTTTAGAATGAGTGTGTGCAAGTTGTGTGTTAATTTTAATTAAGCCTAGACGGTTGTGTAAAGAAAAAGAAAAGATGCTGAAGTATTGTAAATAAAACTGAAATGACAATAAAATAAACAGCTAATCACACATAAATCCCAACCCAAAGAAGGCTCTAAAACAACCATACAAAAAGGGGGCGAAATTGACTCAAAACATAGAAAAATGGCCAAGAGATCTAATGTCAAAAGGACAGGGATCTAATGACTCTATACTGCTATAAATGACGCAAAAAACAACAAGAAACCAGAGGGGAAAACTGCTACAATAGAGAAGGTTAAAGGTGAAAATCCTAGGGCAAACAAAGATACCCTAAGGTAAGGACCAATCAAAACTCAAGAGAGAGTTTTGGATGTAACAATAGCCTATCAAAAAGGATCTATAAAAAGAATGGATTAGACCCTAAAATAATGGCCTAAAGCGTTGCATTTCTTAGACTACCTACTCAACTTAACCCCTAATAAAAAGGTGGAAGTGTACTGAAACCTTAGGGGGCTTGGTTCTACTTCAAGGAGAAAAAAATGAGAATATCCAGGCCTAAGACGGGCTGAAACAGAGGCAATACAAACCAAAAAAGTGCTATCAGCAAACAATGACAATTGTAGAAAAAGTTCAGAAAAAGATTCCATATCGCAATTTCTAACCTGTAGACATGTGAGCTTGTACTTTATGGGAAAAAAGTTTGATTTCAAGGGGAAATCACAATATTTGAGCTTAAAAGTGTGAATTTTTGTTCCTAGGTTCTCAGGCGACACGTTGCAAAAAAATTGTTATCTCCTGCGCGATTGATACCTGTTACCTGCGGAAAACACTAGAAAACATCCAGAAGTTAGAATTTTTACTGAATTAGGGTATAAAAGTTAAAAAACAACATCAAGAGACTGAAAATAGCCAAATAAAAAATGTTGTTGCTAAATCTGATGGTGACTTAGGAATCGGAATTACAACAGTGGAGTCGCCATTTGTTGATGCCAATGTGTAATGAAAACACTAACGGAGTCTCCATTTATTAGCGTAAATTATTAACACAAGTATACGTAAAGAACCTACTTTAGCTGCGTGACAAACAACCCCAACAATAGATATGACTGCTTAACTCTTTAGATCTGCAATGAATCATTAGAACAAATGCTGCAAAAACCTAGATCTATGCAGTAAAAGTAGTTAAACAGTGAAAAGAAATAGTAATTACTCAATGCATCCAACAGACAAGACAAGATTTAATGAATGATTTCATAAATTATTACACCTAGTGAAGGGAAAAAATAAATGTTACTAGTCCCCCTCAATGGGATGGGTTCTTGGTTGTCCTCAACACTTCAGTTCCAGAGGTTTCTCTCTCTCAATGGTGCAGAAAACCCAAAATGTGTTGAAATCTATGGGAGCTCAAAAGGTAAAATAAAATAGTAGCAACAATGAGAATGATCAGAGTGCGAAAATGAAACGGATCAAAGTGAAAAATGAATGGGAAAACCCTCCTATTTATAACAAAATACTGAGTTATATTCAATAATGGCGAATAATAAAATATTATTAACAAAGATTTAGATCTAATTGGTTGGAATATTTTATTATATTTTGTTGGAGGGAAAAGGTATTAAATTGGTTAAATACCTTTATTTAGAAATAATAAACAAATAAATGATTTATTTATCATTTCAAGAATATGGTTAAGGAATAATAAACAAATAATTATTTGTTTAATTATTCCTAAGTGATTTAGTGAAATTTAATAAGGAATAATAACTATATAATTATTTAATTAATTATTCCTAGAGAAAATAAGAAACATAATTATTTATCTAATTTTTTCTCATAATTGGGTTAAATATGACTAGGAATATTATTAAACAATGGTTTAATTAATTATTCCTGAAGGAAAATCAAGTAAATAAGGATTTATTTAATTACTCCTCATGGGGTTTCTTAGTTTTACTAGAAATAACTTAATAAAATATGGTTTATTAAATTGTTTCTTATAATGAAAGCAATTTTACTATGGTAAATTTGGTCCTACATGGTGTACTTCGATCCATCTAATTAAGAATGGTTACATGACTATTTTTTGGTGATAAAAGTCTCGAGATAAAAAAGAACCCTAACAACTTCAATCATGAAGATGGGTTTTAATTAAGTCATTCTTGGAAGCCCACTATCGATTTTTTGCCCTCTATTATCAATATTAACCCTTCTTAATCTCTCCCCCATTTACCCTTCTCCCAATCTTCTTTAGCCTTCCTTTGTTCTTTATCCCTCTTTTTTTTTGGTCTCTTACCTATTGAATCACTGCCCCCCTCCCATGTTTACCCTTCTCTCGAGCTTCTTTTGTCCTCACTTGTCCCCTCCCACCCTCTTCTAGTCTCTTACCTATTGAACCCACTCCCCCCCACTTCCATTATTTTTCTGATCTCTTACCTATTGGAAACACCAACACCCACCCCCCCCCCCCCCATCCCCACCCCTTCTTTTGGTCACTTACCTGTTGGAAAGCCCCCCCTCCCCTCCCCTCCCCTCCCCATAGCCCTTTCTAGAGCCTTCACATTTTTTTTAATCCTTTGTTCTTATAAAATCCAATTATTCCTCTTTATTCTCTTTCTTATACTAATTTAATACTATAATTTTATTCTTTGAATTTTCTAAATTAATTGTCAACTAATGTATTGTCTATATTTTTATTATTCAATACCTCGAATCTCATCACTAACTATTTGACCAATTCAAGTCTAATATCCATACCCCCCCCCTAAATTTCTAATATTTCATTCTCACCAATCCTTAAATAGTATTAATCTTTGGAATTTGGCTTATGTGATCCATAAAATGTATATAAAAACTTTCGGCGATAATCAAATATAAGCATATTTTGTCTATGCGTTTCAAACCAATCAGTGTGGTTCATCATTAGGACAAGATGAGAAATCAGATCTAGGAATCAATTTAGATAGATGAAGGATGCTCTAATTAGCCATTGTAAAATAACAACTAGTTTGACTAGAAAGGGAAATAAGATATTTAATTGTTTTAATTTAAAAATGAATTAATTATTAGTTATATATTATATCATTTTAATATTTTTTTGTGATATATATTTTATAATTTAATAATATAATTTTAATATAAATACTATATCCTAATTTAGTTTTCTAATTAAAAGAATAATAATATATTCAATACATTATTTAGAGTGAATAGTTCTAAATATTATAATTATTAAGATTATATTATTATAGATTGTATTAATTTTAATCTATTAAAAATCTCCAAAGGTGAAAAAGAGAGAGGAAAAAAAAACATAAAAAACGGGGTGGGGGGTGGGGGGGCGGGTGGTGGGGGTGGGGGGTGTTAAGAGTAAGAAAAAGGACAAGAGGGAAAACTGGGAGGGATGAAAAAATGCCATCTAAGAATGAAGGGTAGGAATCCAACACCTGCTAACACTCCACCCATCATACCTGTTAATGTTAACCCGTCTTTTCTCGATTTCTAAGGCTTCCCTTAACTTATGGTTATGAAAATGGTCAATCATCGCAATAACCTTAACATATTCAGTGCAAATGTGATGCTCTGCCTTTTCAAAATGCTCTGCTAAGGAAAAGGAGTGTGATATACCATGTTTAAGGTAAGCCACGTGCTCGTGAATTCTTTGATTAATGGATCGACCAGTGTCACCAATGTAAGGTATCCTAGAGTAGCACGAAATCAAGTAAACACCCTTACCATCCCTAGGGAAAACTAGGTATTTTACTGATCTAAGAGAACTCCAAATGGTGCGGAGGGGCATGAAGGTCAAGGAAATATTATGTCTCTTGAGGATCCTAGCGATTCTATCGATAGTACCTTGAATAAAAGAAAGGTGAAATCGAGATAATAGATCACTAGGATATTTTTTATTCATTGGAACTTTTTCTTCTTTTTGAAGAGCTCTAAGACACTGAAACTTGCTATAGCCATTCTTATTGAAAACATTTAGGAGATGAGATTTTTCTCCTTACATGTGGTGTTCATCAGAGATTCTTAAGGCTCTGCTAGCCAGGGTGATGAGAACCCCTAACTTCTGAGCAGGGAAATGATGAGAACAAGCATGTAGATATTGCCAAGTGTGTGTCTTCTTTCTAAAGACTTGATGAGAGAAAGAACCATCCTCATTCCTAGAAATAAGAATATCTAGAAAAGGTAGGCTTCCATCCACTTCGATTTCTATGGTCAAATTAATGGAGTCATATTGATCGTTAAGATGATGGAAGAAAAGGTCCAATTTTTCTTTTCCATGAGGCCAGACCACACAAGTGTCATCAACAAAAATTTTCCGAAGTCTAGGTTGAAATAGGGTTGAGGAAAGGGCCTAGGATTTGAAGTCTTTGATGAAAATATTAGCCACAACGGGGTACAGGGGGGATCCCATGGCCACACCACACATTTTCTCAAAGAATTCACCCTCAAAACTAAAGAAGGTTAAGGTGAGACAAATCTCAACTAGATGGGCAATATCAGGATCAGTGATTCAATTGATGACATCAATAACTTCATTAATGGGAATGCAAGTGCATAATGAGACAACATCAAAACTTACAAGCCTTTCATCTGGATCCATTTTAATTCCTTTCAATTCTTTAATAAAGGAGGACGAGTCTTTGAAAAAAGAGTCGGTCCAACCAACAAGAGGTTTAAGCCTATTGGCTAAAACTTTAGCGAGAAGGTAAGTCATACCATCGATGATGTTGACAATGGGGCGAAAGGGGGATCCTTCCTTATGGATCTTTGGAAGACCATAGATCCTTGGAGTGAGAGGGTTACTCTCAATAAACTTTTTACTCAGGGAGCCAACCATGCTTCCATATTTTATGGCCAGAGAAACGACTTTTGAAAGACTCTTAAGGGGTTTTTTGTCTAGTTTCTTGTAGGTCGCACTATTATGAAGGTGATCTAACATCTTATTACAGTAATCTTCTCTGTTTAATATGACCGTAACACCTCCTTTATCATCCTTAAGAACAACAATTTCCTAGTTATTATTCATCCTCCCCTTCCCTCTGGCAAACTGCGCTCTGCCCAGATGTCTCCCCTCCCCTCTCTTTTGTTGGTTGATTTGTCCAGCGATAATTTCAATGGTGCTGAGAAGGCCTCTTTGATCTAGATCTCCTCCAACGTGAATGGTCAACTCAGCGGTTAGCTAACCTCAACCATTCAATGCTTCTCCAACCATAACTGTTTGGGATATTCGGGTGGTGTTGGGTTCGGTCTCACCTCTCCCATCCCTTATCTTCTGATATTGATAGTCTCAAGCGGTGAATATGATGACATTGTCCAAGCTTCATTAAAACAAGTCTCTAGAGTGAAATGTCAAATTTGAGGTCAGCGACCCCCTCCAGACCAACGTATCACTTTCCCAAGCTAGTTGGATGACACAAAGTTAGGTATCTATTCTTTTGATTGAGGATTTAATAAATCCCTTGAATCTCCTTTTAAACCATCGAATTTTAATATGGCATCTTCTATTAAAAATCATAATTTTAATATGAATTATTTCGATAATAAGAATAATAATCATTACAATAATAGTAATAATAATAATAATAATAATAATAATAATCATTACAATAATAATAATAATAACAATAATAAATCCTCTTCCTTTCCCTCGATTAAGAATATTATTAATCTTTCTAATTTTCCTCTGATCGTCCTGTTTACAGTCTTTTGGAGAAGGGTCTTAATTTTTCCCTAGTTCCTAGAAAAATCCATATTCAAGACATTATTTTTGATATAGAGTACGTGATTAAGATTTACTTAACATTTATAAAGATATCATTAGACAATATTGTGCTATGATCCTTAGAAAAGCCAAGCCCCCTAAGAGAAACCTTAGTAAACTTGAGTTTGAGGCTCTTAAATCCTTGAACAGTAACCAGAACATTGTTGTTCTTAAGGTTACTAAAGGAGGTGCTATGATCATCTTAAATAGAGAAGATTACTGTAATAGGATGTTAAATCACCTTCATAATAGCAGGGGCTACAATAATCTGGACAAGAATCCCCTTAAGAAATTTTCAAAATTTGTTGCTTTGGCCATAAAATCTAGTAGCACGGTTAGATCCATGAGTAAAAAGCTTATTGAGAGTAACCATCTCACTCCAAGGATCTCTGTTCTTCCAAATATCCTTAAGGAAGGATCCCCCCTTCGCCCCATTGTCAATATCATCGGTGGTCTAACTTACCTTCTCGCTAAATTTTTAGCCAATAGGCTTAAACCTGTTGTTGGTCAGACTGACTCTTATATCAAAGACTCGTCCTCCTTTATTAAAGAATTGAAAGGAATTAAAATGGATCCTGACGATAGGCTTATAATTTTTTATGTTGTCTCATCATACACTTGAATTCCCACTAATGAAGCTATTGATGTCATCAATCGAATCACCAATCTTGATACTACCCATCTGGTTGAGATTTGTCTCACCTCGACCTTCTTTAGTTTTGATGGTGAATTATTTGAGAAAACATGTGGCATGGCCATGGGATCCCCCATGTCCCCCGTTGTGGCTAATATTTTCATGGAAGACTTCGAATCTAGATTTTTTCCATAGCCCTTTTCCAACCTAGACTTTTGAAAATCTTTGTTGATGGCACTTGTATGGTCTAGCCTCATGCAAAAGAAAAAATGGACCTTTTCTTCCATCATCGTAATGATCAATTCGACTCCATTAAGTTCACCATGGAAATTGAAGTGGATGGAAGCCTTACTTTTCTAGATGGTCTTATTTCTAGGAATGAGGGTGGTTATTTCTCTCATCAATTATTTAGAAAGAAGATGCACACTAAGAAATATATTCATGCTGGTTCTCATCATTTCCTTGTTCAGAAGCTAGGGGATCTCAACACCCTAGCTACTAGAGCCTTAAGAATATTAGATGAACACCACATTGAAGGAGAAAATTATCATCTCCTAAACATTTTCAATAAGAAAGGATATAGAAAGGTTCAATGTCTTAGAGCTTTTCAAAAAGCAGGAAAAGGTCTGATGAATAAAAAATATCCTAGTGACATGTTATCTGGAGTTCACCTTCCATTTATTCAATGTATTACCGATAGAATCACTATGATCCTTAGAAAACATATTATTTCCTTGACCTTGCCCCTCCGCACCATTCATAGTTATCTTAGATCGGTAAAGGACTGGGTTTGACCTAGGGATGGTAAATTTGTTTACTTGATTCCATGCTCATGTGGGACGCCTTACTTCGGTGAAACTGGTTGGTCCATTAAGCAAAGAATTCATGAGCATATGGCTGACCTTAAACATGGTAGATAACGCTCCTTTGCCTTATCATATCATGCTGAAAATAAAAAGAATCACATTTGAATCTAAGGTTATTGCGAGGATTGACCATTTCCATCATCGTAAGTTAAGGGAAGCCTTATAAATCAAGAAAATATCGGTTAACCTTAACAGGGATGATGGGTGGAGTGTTAGCAAGTGCTGGATTCCTACCCTTCATTCTTAGATGGTGTATTTTCATCCCTCCCAGTTTTCCCTCATGTCCTTTTTCTTACTCTTACCCCCTCCCCGCTTATAATAATATAATGCTTAATAATTATAATATTTAAAACTATTCACTATAAATAATGTATTGAATATATCATTATTCTTTTAATTATCAAATTAAATTATGATATATTATTGTCGAGTCTCCAAAATGTCATCCACTTTTACCCACATTTCCATCATTTTATCCTCATTCCGTAATTTCGTAGCTACATAACCCTACACTAAGTAACCATTTTCTTGATCATATGGGTTTAGCATTATATTTTCCAAAGTCATTTATTTTAAGTATTTGAAGTGAAATTGTGATTAAATATTATAAAATTAACATGTTTTCATATATACATGATAGTGGTATAAGTTTTGTGATATTGTAGGCCCACTTGGAGAATCTAGAAGGGTCCTACTTGGCCTCCTAACTACAAATTCGAATTTCAAATTCCAACTCATGAGTATTTTTATAATATTTGAAGAAGATATGGATCATTAATATAACCACATTCAATGGAGAAGAATCATCAGATGTTTTGATATGTGTCCTTATCAAAACTATGAGAAAATTTGGAGAGGATATGTATCTTATATTTTTAGGAGATTGGTTGTAACCACGTGAGATAAATGAAGATTTAGGAGAGATTTGAGGATCTATAGTTATCTTGAATTTTTTTATAAATACGAGTGCACCCTTCACACAAAGGGTTGTCAATTGTAGTAGTAAATGGTTGGTTGTAAATTGTTAGTTGTTAGAGATTAGAGGTAGCTAGTGGCTAGCTGATAGTTGGAAGTTCCAAGATCCATTCAAGATGTGATTTGTAAAGTGAGGAGAGATAATTCTTATAATATCTTGTAATAATTTTATGAAATACATACTGCCACTTTGATCTCCAAGATGTGATAGTTGTTATGTGTGCCTGCTGAGGAATAGAGGCCCCCCATCAACCTTAGTTTGCATACATTTGTACAGATTGGTAACATAGTATGGTTTTGTTATTTCATTTCTTTTCATAAAGTGTGTTTTTATTTTATACAAAGTGTGTTTTTCCTTTCAGCAAAGTGTGATTTACTTTCCAACAGGTATGAGTGTGAATTCAATTCAGCATTTCATTTATGCAAGTGTGAGTGTGAATTCAATTCAGCATTTCATTTATACAAGTGTGGTGTGATTTCAATTTTACAAGAGTAATTTCAATTTCATGCAAGTATGATTTCCTTTATGCAAGTGTGATTTCAATTTATTTATGTTTGACTTGACTTAGTTCGTATTAGATTGATTTAATTTGTTTTGTAATTAGTGTTAATTTCATTTAGACTAATCTAATCTAAAATATAACCACCTACTACATATAGTACAAGTATACCTTGTCAGTTTACGAAACCTCGGGTTGACAATTAAATGATAGGGATTTAACTAACCATTAAATCACCCAACATTTATATTAAAATTATATTATTAAATTATAAACTATATGTAATAAAATATATTAAAATGATATAATATATAACTAATATTTAATTCATTTTTAAATTAAAACAATTAAATATCTTATTTCCCTTTCTAGTCAAACTAACTATTATTTTACAACAGCTATTTGGAGCATCTCTTCATCTATTTAAACCAGTTCCTAGATCTGATTTCTCATCTTGTCCTAATGATGAACCACACTGGCTGGTTTGAAACGCGTCAACAAAATATGCTCATATGTTATTATCGCTGAATGTTTTTATATACAAGTATTAATCTTATTATAATTTAATATAGTTTATAATAATTCAACCTAAATTCTTTATTTTCCTCTTATTATACTAATATAACACGTCTTTATCCTATTCCAATGTCTTTTAATTTAATTATAAACTAATAATATTATTTAATACCAAATTATAAATCTTATTTTTTATTATAAATTAAATAAAATTATTTATCATTCATTTTTATTTGACCAAATAAATTACTATTTTCTTACTTGATATAATATAGTTCTTTAAAATAATTTTATTCTATTCTTTTTTTATATTTTTAATTTTTTCTCAATCTTTAAAAATTAATAATAAAATATATTATTATCAATGTTCGCATTATTTTCACTCTTCCAATAGGTCATGTTCTACCTCTAATGGTCATATTCTATCCTTATTTAATCATGGCATGGCACTCTTTGTATCATAGTAAGATTTCTGTTCCCGGAGATGGGTGAAATGCTCACCCAAAACTTCACACATCTCAATGAGAACACATAATTATCCATAAATCTAAATCATCATCAAAAAAAATTAAATTTACCATTTAATTTTAAAATAAGAAAAAATTATGTAATGTATTGAAAAGAGGTTTAAAGCTACATAGTTAATCTTGAAGGATAATATGTAATATTTGGGTTATCTTTTGATTTTCATTGTCTCTAATTTTTTTTTAAGTCATGAAATATTATAAATAAATTATAAAAAAGTAATATTTTAAAAAATAGTTATAGAGTGTTATAAAATTTGTAGACATATAATTTTCATGGATTTGGTAAAATATGTAAATATGTAAAATTGATAGAGTAATTTGAATAGACTTTGGAATTGGAATTCCAAAAGGTCACCACTTTAATGTATTAAACGATGTTTTGATTAATGGAAAAGTAGAATTGGAATTTCAAAGGTCACCACTTTGATGTATGAAATGATGTTTTGATTAATAGAAAGTATATTAGGAGTCTAATTTGTGATCCTTTGGCCTGACATGGTATTCAAGTCATAGGTCCCCAGTTTAGGCATTTCTCTGCCTCCCACATTTCTCTACCTTCCACTATGGTCATCATGCACTCTCAAGTGGTCATAGGATTTTACATTAAACACACATAGTGCATTGAACAATGTTAACCTAGTCTATTTCCACTCAGACCTGACCTTGCATCCATTTCATTATCCTCTTATCTGCTCAGACTAGGCCTTGTATCCATTTCATTTTCCTCCTATCCGCTCAGAACTAAAATATTTATTTCCAATTGATGCTCCACTTTCTAATAATTACATAAGGCTTATCCGAGGCATATTCAAGAAATAATATTCCACTCCCTACATAGAGGATAAAACCTTAGAGAGACTGGAATGCTGGCCAGTGAAAATCCATTGCTTCTTTTGCTCCAATTCCTAATTTCAGTTACAAATACACTCTTCCTTCCACTGTTGTTCCCAATTTTCTTTATGGTTGTTAAAATTATATCGCTATAATATTCCTTTATTTTCCTCTTACAATATACTTAGATACTTGATATGAGATGGGGTCCTTATAAATTTTTGTATTTCAAGCATTCAAACCAAAAGAGGAGGGGAATATAGTTGGATTCATGGAATTGGAAAAAAACATGACCTGTTACAACCTTATTTGACACAAACGTTGGTTTTTTGTTCGAATTTGACTGTAGTTGGATTCATGGAGTTGGTGAACAACATGGACCTATGGTGCCTTATTTGACACAATCTTTGGTCGTTGATTTGAATTTGACTATATTTCACTTCATGGAATTGGCAAACAACATGGCCTTCGACTGCATTCTCTGACACAAATGTTGATTATTGGCTTGAATTTGACTATAGTTGGCTTCATGGAATTATTAAAAAACATTATTTTTATATTTTTTTATGATTACTTTCATTTCATTTATCATTTTTTTAACTTTTATTAATAATTTTTAATACTTTATAGTTATTTTTTTGACTTTTTATTTTTTAATATATATATAAATTTTTTTATACACTTATTTATTGTAGTTATCTTCTAATTTGACTTATAATTCCTTTTTATTTTATTTTTTAACTCTTCTAGTTATTTGAATGAATGTCTATTTTTACACATTTATGATGTTATTCGTTATTTGATTTTCTTATTTCCTAAGTTTTTACTTTTTGATCATTTCCTTCTTCTTCCAATATTTTCTCTCATAGAAATTTTTCTTAAATAAGAATATTTTTAATTAATATTTAACAAGTTATGAGACGTTATACAAATTTAAAAATTATTAATATTTTATTGTTAAATTATCATTTCCAAAATACTTTCTTGAGATAAATAATTTATGTTAAGAATTTTAATTAATAAAAATATATAACGTAATGTAACATCTAACAATACTGGCATAAACAAAAGAAAAAGACTTGAATTTACCTCTATGTCAAATCCATGCTTCACTTTACATGCTCTTGAAAATTGGTGGTTTACATTGTCAATATTATATTTGAAGTGATAACTCGCAACTACATGGAAATATACTACAAGATGCCCAGATGCACATAACCCTTTACTCTTCCCTTCATATCGAGTCACATAAGGGGGTCATTTCGTTGATTACATAAGTGATCTCACAGACACAAAGGACACGTAAAAATTATAATTCACATTGATTAATGTTAGGCATGACATTTGGTATTAAACTATTGAAATTTTTGAATCTGATGCTGCTATGGTTTCACATTAATGTCATGGTTATGAATTTAATGCCACCTATACCACTGAACAATCTCGAACTCAAGGGTTGAAAAATTGTGCCAATTTAGCCCTTAATCACGTAAGGTTTAGATCTGACGGTCTGACTGCCTATCTATTGCATTTGGGTAACTACCTAATTTTTCTCATCAGTTTTCTAGTCATTCTTGCGCTGATGTTGTACTGAGAAGGCTCTACTTTCCGGAAGGATTCATCCCATTTTTCTACTCAGATAAGTGGCTCACTCTGGTAAAAACTTTGTTCTTCTTCGATTCCATACTCCTACCATTACCTGAATTGTCCATTTGGTTGACAGAGGGTTTGGATGTGGAAAGAATTGTGCCCTTTCTTTGTAACCTTCATGGCACAATTCTATTTTTCATAAGAAACAAGTGGTATATTCAAACCTTTAGCTTTGTTATTTATCTTCAGTGATCTTGTATTTACATTGTTTAGTATTTTTATTGGAAGTTATTTTTTTTCTGGAGCTGTCAACATACTCTGGTAATTTCTATCCATCTTGCGGTGTTCATACAGGTTGCAATAATTCTAGGTATTAAACTTCTAGTCTTAATCACTTTCTTTTTTTTTAGTTGCTTGTATGTTAATTGGCACATATTTAAATTTCATTCTTGTAGTGCTTTGAGCTGCCTTTTCAGGTAATTATTTTTCTAGGTCTATTATTTCCATTTTAAGTCTTTTACAAATTCACAATGGATAAGTAATGATATTCTTTATTACTTACCCTAATCATGGATGTTGTGGGTATGCGACTTCATTCTTTCCTAGTCGTAGGCTAATAAATTGGTTTGTGGAATTTTTTTGTTGATGGCTCCTAATTTACTTGGGTCATTGCTTCGAGGTTTTTGTCGACTTCTTCCAATGTTTTCTTTAAGGTTGCGTGTGGAGATTTAATGGTTAAAAAACCCGAATGTGAAGTTGAGGGTTTTAAATTCCTTAAGAAGCATTTGACTCTTAGTTATTTTAAGACCCATACAGGTCATGTAATTACAAGAAGTATATTTTCCACGACCATAGTTGGGGTTTGATGTGAACCTTAATTCATGAATTTTAATTAAGGTGGAGCAAAAACCAACCTTTCTTTGTCATCCTCTGTTATGGATTTATTTGTACTGAAATTTAATGGCACTATTTATAGGTTTTGATTTATTATATTTTACTTCTTGTTCGATTTGTAAATTATGATGTCTTTCGTCTTTGTTATCATATTATAAAATTATTGTGTTAAGTTTTTACTCTATCTCAATACATTGTTCCTTTCGGGACCCTACATGCTATAGTATTGAAATTTTTCTATTCTGAAGGTTAGGAATCGGAATGGACCGAGGCTGTTGGCTTAGTCTGACTTGGTCTGGAACCAAACTGGTTCCTTACTAGAGTATCTTTGTGTTAACCTTTCCAAATTTGAAGGTAATAAGTACATTTAGTTTTAAAACCCTATATCTTATGGTATTTCTTAGTAGTACTCAAAACAAGGATTAATCTTTCTTTATTAGGGTTGATTTCAGTTTAATTCCTCGAACGGTTCAATTATTTTAACCACAATATTTTTTCCCTCCTTCTCGTTACAGTCAGGAAAGGCCCCTTATTCAAGGGTCATTGTCCATATTGTATAACCTTGTAACCCTTCATCCATGTGCACCTTTCTGTCACAAGAATTTGAGAACACCGTTCTTGTTCCCCCAACCCCTAACAAGGTTAAAAGCATTAGGTTCGATGGATTACCAATTTTTTTTCATATTAGTTCCTATGGATGTTTTGTTCGAGTTGGAAGTTTTGTACTCCCTTTACAAAGGGAAGGAATATCAAATGTCATATACTTTATTATATTTGTTTTTCATGACACATTAACACCTTTAACCTCTTAAGACCTATATACACATACAATTTTTATTTTCATTCAACCATTCAAAACATACACTTTTATTTATACGATAAATCTTCTCACAACACAAAATTTTAAATACTTATATCGATGTTTAGATATTCAAGGAATTATAGTGAGTGACCTCTCCTCCCAACCATGAGAATGGAAATTACGTCTGATTCTCCCCGCGAACTTTCAATCTCCAGAATAGTACTTACACAACCCCCCCCCCCCCACCCACCACCCCCATGATGAATTACTTGGCATAAAGAATTTATTTCCAGCCAATATGTTTCCAATCAGATCAAGGCCTCTGCTAGTTCATAACCCAACTCAATATTACCTTCGTTAGTGTCCTCCCTGATATTTTATTCCCTCTCATTCTTCTTATTGCTCCAGATATTTTTCTCCTTGCCTTCCCTGACATCCTTTCCCCTCTCATATGTTTTATCTCCAGGGAGAGAGAGTAACTAACTATATCAACTATCTAGTATCTGAAAATCTCATTTTGGGTCTCTTGCCGTGAATTTCCAAGACTTGTAATTTTTCTTTAACAAAATAAAATAATAAAAAGTTGTATACAACAAAAATTCATGTAACCAATAGACTTTTCCTCGAAGACATTATCCACTAAGTATTGATATTAAAGTAATTATGAATATTTACAATACCTGGGGGGGTGTTACATCTCCCCCCCTAGAGCTAAACATTTTCCCGGGTGTTTATTCCTGCTCTTGGAATAAGTCTGGATATGCCTTTTTCATGAGAGTGACATCTTCCCAAGTGGCCTCCTCTAGGCTGAAATGCACCCACTGTACCTTAACTTGGGTGATAACTTGCCTCCGTAACATTGTTTCTCTCTACTCGAGAATACACAAAGGATCTACCATAATTTCTCCATTAGGTTCAACCTATTCAAAATCAACAATTTTTCATTAGTTTCATTCTTTGTGGATCATAAATATGTATATGTGTACATGCATATGTATATATTTATCTAGAGACTAACATAAAAAAATAAATAAATTCACCACTAAATTTACCTGTACCTCTTTCTAGTTAATAATATGTCTGGGGTCATATACATAATTCTTTAGTAATGAGACATGGAACACATTATGCACTAGAATATGCATAGGTAGAGCATGTTGGTATGATACATGTCCAATCCTTTCCAATATTTGGAAAGGGAAATAATAACATGGTGCCAATTTTACACATCCACCCCACTTTAAGGTACTTTTTTTATGCTTGACTCACACATAAACGTGGTACCAACCTCGAAACTCTTGATAGGTCCTTTTTTATCACATAATATTTCTTTCTATCTTGGGAATCCTTTAAATTCTGACGTATTTTCTTCATTGTTTGCTCTATTTTTGCTAACAAGTCAGGTCCTAAAATTAGTTTGTCTCCATGGTTGCTCTAATTGGTAGGGGTTCTGCACCTCCTTCCATATAATAATTTGAAGGGGATCATATTTAATGATTCATGATCATTGTTGTTATATGTGAATTAAATGAGGTGAAGGTACTCTTCCCATTTTGTTGGTTTTTGCATAACATACATTCTTAACATCTCTTCTAGTACCTAATTCACTTTTTTAGTTTTCCCATTTATCAGAGGATGGTAGGTGGTGCTAAAATGAACTTGGGTGCTTAATCACAAAAAAATAGACTTCAAAATCACTGAGGTGAACTTCACATCTCTATTTGATATTACCACCTTAGGTATGTCATGCAACCAAAATATCTCCCTCATAAAAATATCAACAATTTGTACATTCTTATATGTGGATTGTACTAATTGAAATAGGTCATTTTAATTTCTTTTTCTACCACTACCATGATGCATTCATTATGACTTTTAGATCTAGGTAATATTGTTATGAAAACAATGTGACAACATCCCATTTCCATTCTGGAACAGGTAAGGGATAGAGAAATCTTGTTGGGTGTTGGTGTTCAACTTTAACCTGTTGACATTCCAAACACATCGCCATGTAATCTGCAACATCTCTTCTCATTCGAAGGAAAAATTAATGTTTCTTTATTGCACATAATATTTTTTAATATTCAGGATGGAAAACATATGGACTTCTATGAAATTCATCTAAAATTAACTGTTTGGAAGACATCTAGTTAGCCTACATACACTCTTCCTTTAAAGGTTAATAATTTTTCTTTATTTACTCCATAATCGAACCGATTTCTAGATATGATTTCCGACCTTGCTTGCTACCATAAAAATTCATACTTGGGATCCTTTAAAGCAACCTATTTAATCTGATTAGAGAAACTGATTTTAGCTTGACCATAGGAGACTTCATATACACAATGTACTTTCCTACATAAAGCATCATCTACTCGGTTCTCTTTCCCTTCCAGGTGCTTTATATAAAATTTGAACTCACTTAAGAAAGAGGTTCACCTAGCTTGGAATGCATTAAAATTGCGTTGATTCAAGAAACTAGTTAGGCTGTTGTGATCAGTCATTAGAATTAACATCTTGCCTAGCAAATAGTGTCACCCAATTTTTAAGGTGTGAAATAGTGTGGGTAATTCCATATCATAGGCAGAATACCTTTGCTCAAGATATTTTAACTTTCGTGACTCATAAGCTATCACCCTTACCTCCTGCATCAAGACCCCACCAACTCCTTCTTGGCATGCATCAATACAAACTACGAATTATTTTATAGGGTCTACAATTTTTAGTACAAGGGTTGTGATCAATAACTGCTTTAATTGATCAAATTTATGTTGACAATTTGTTGTCCATTTAAAAAATTTTCCCTTCTTTTGTAAGGAAGTTATGGGGTAGGATATTCTAGTGAATCCTTCAATAAATCAATGATAATACCCTACCAAACCCATAAAGGAATGAATATCTGCCACATTTTTAGGAATGGACCATTCCATGATGGTTTTAAATTTTTCAGGATCTACATCTATTCCCTCAGATCAAATTATATGTCCTAAATATTGTATCTCGTCCTTATAAAAATTGCATTTGTTGTATTTAGTGTACAATTGATGCTCTCACAGAGTTTCCAACATTATTTGAAGGTGTTTCTTATGTTCTTCTAAGTTCTTAGAATAAAATAAAATATCGTCCATAAATATTAGAATAAATTTATCTAGGTAGGGATGGAAAATACCATTCATTAGACTCATAAAGGTTGCGGGTGCATTGGTAAGCCCAAACGGTAGGACCAAAAATTCATAATGTCTGTATTGACTCCTAAATCTTGTTTTGTAGATATATTCCTCTTTGATTCTTGTCAGATGGTATCCTAACCACAAATTGATCTTAGAAAACACGGTGAAACCATTAACTTGATCAAAAAATTTGTCGATTCTCGGCGACGTGTATTTATTTTTAATAGTTTATTTATTTAGTTGTTTATAATCAATGCATAACTGCAAGGTGCCATCCTTCTTTCTCAAAAAAACACAGGGGACCCCCATGGTGATACACTTGGGTAGATGTACCCTTTTTCCAATAACTCTTGCAACCACGTTTTAAGTTATGTTAGCTCATGTATGCTCATACAATAAGGATTTTGGACACTGGGGTTCCTCCCGGGACTAATTCTATTGTGAAATCAATATTCCGCTTTGGTGACATCCCTAGAATCTCTTTTGGGAACACATCCGCAAAATCTCGAATGGCTGGCATGTTCTCTAAAGTGATTTTTTTATCCTTAGCATTAGAGTATCCAACCTGTACTTCATAGATATAGAAACCTTTCCTCAAGAATTTTCCTAGCTAGGTAGTTGTGATAGGACGTAACTTAATAAGACTTTTAATACCCTAAAGCTCTTTCCTACAACCTTCATCTATAAGGAAGCTTATATTTTTTTCCTTACAGTTCACTAGGGACTAGTGTCCTTCTAACTAGTCCATACCGATTAGAACATAATAAGATCCTAAAGGAAATACATTGAAATTCACCCTAATTAATTGTTATGCTATTTTAATGGGACATTCTTCCATGTTAGCAATCACTCTTTGGATCCAATGGCCATTTGAAGTAACCAGGGATTTTTAAATTTGCTGGTTTGTAACTGGAAGGTTTCAATTACTTTTGGATATATATAGCTTAGGCTGGCCCCTGGATCTATCAAAATATGAAAAATACAATTAGCTATTTTACCTTCCATTTCTATCATGATAGGTTGGTACTCGGCTTGATGGTCCTCCATAGAAACTTTAATCCTTGGTATATTTTTCTCCACCTCTCCAACCGTAGAAGATTCTTATATGTTAGTAGTTGGTTTTGTTATGGTGTGATGTGGACATTTCTTATAGTAATGGGGTTCTCCGCATCCCCAACACTGTAAGGGACATTTCTATGTTTGACTTGGTTCCAGTTTGCTAGAAACTTTAGCTTTCTTAGATTCATTTTGCAGCCTAAACCTCTATTGGATTTTTCCATTTTGTGTACTTTCTTGTCCCTTATGCATATTTTTAGTATTGGCATTTTTTTCATTCTGGCACTATGAAAGTTCCATTACCCCTTCTTGATCAACCAACTCTTTCCACCTTCCCCCTTCTACTTCAACTATTGATAACAAATTATGGATTTATGAATTGCCTCACCCATCATCTTGGTATTGTTGAATTCCAATATTTTATTCATAAACATTGATAAAATTCTAATAAAATGCTAAATTTTTTCCTTTTCCACCCTGATGTAAGGAATGTATCGTAGTAAGGAGGTAAATTTACTTATAAATTCATCCATGGTCAACCATCCCAACTTTAAATCGTGAAACTCCTTAGATTTTTCATCATAAAATCCCTTTGTCACGTATTTATATTTAAAATCATTTTTAAAACTATCCCATGTCACTTTTTTTTCTCGTCAATTCCCCGAACTGTCTTAATTTCTTCCCACCATAAGGTGGCTTTACCTTGCAATTGATAAATGGCTAGCCTAGCCTTCAGGTTATCACCATATTAGTAGATCTAGAAGTATTTATTCATGTTTATTATCAAATCTTCTATCTTTTCCTTCGCCTCTCCATCAAAGGTCAGGGGTCTGGGTTTTTTTTAATTCCCCTTGAAATTTAACCCTTTTAATTTTGGTTCCCTTATGACTGGAAATGTTATCAGACCCTTCTTCATTATTACTCTGACCTCCCTCAAATTCATGATTTTCCTCTCTCTGTCGATGTACTTTTGTTATGTTTTCATTGTGGGGGATAGGATCAAGAGTCCTTATATTCTGTCTATCTGAGATGCTTTTCAAAATTATCTCTTGTTCCAACCTTAATCGCTCGTTATCTGCTCTCAAATTTTCCATCTTTGTTTGCAACTATTGAACCGTTTCTAAGAACGCAATATTAGTATTTCAAGATTCCTCTCCCAAATGAACCCACATTTATGTGTTTCCCTCCATCAGAGGTATAGATCCAGATCCCGTAGTCGGTTGTTAAATATTTCTCCTCTCCTCACTGTGTATCCTCTCTGTGAAACATTACACATTTTTTATTTACAATTTATCCAACATGCCATAATTTTGATACCATGGTGCTCTGATACCACTTGTAATATCTAACAGTAATGGCATAAAAAATAAAAAATAAAAAAAATTACTTTACCTCTATGTAAAATCCATGCTTCAGGTTACATGCTCTTGCCAATAAGTGGTTTGCATTATCAATCTTATATTTGATAACTCGCAACTACATGGAAATATACTACATGATGCCTAGATTCACATAACCCTTTACTATTCCCTTCATATCGGGTCGCATAAGGGGGTATTTTCATTGATTACATACATGGTCGCCTTTGGGTAAAAATGACACATCAATTATAATTCATATTGATTAATGCTAGGCATGATCCTTGGTATTAAACTATTTGAATTTATGAATCTGATAGTGCTACGGTTTCACATTAATGTCACTGTTATGCATTTCATGCCACCTATACCACCAAACAAATTCAAACTCAAATTTAGATAGCTAGAGTTGATATGACCCTTGATCACTTAGGTTTTGTATCTAACGGTCCAACTTCCTATTCATTGCATTTGGATAACTACCTAGTTTTGCTTGTTAGTTTTTCAACCATTCTTATGTCGGTGTTGGACCAAGAAGGATCTGCTTGCTAGAAGGGTTTGTCCCAATTTTCTACTCAGGTAAGTGGCTCACTCTAGTACAAAATTTGTTCTTCTTCAACTCCATACTCCTACCATTACACGAGTTGTCCCTTTGGTTGACATAGAGTCGGGCTATGGAAAGAATTAATCCCTTGCTCGATACCCTTTATGGAATGATTTGGTTCTTCATAACAAATAGGTGGTATATTCAAACCTTTCGCTTTGTTATTTTTCTTTTGTGATCTATTATTTACATTATTTAGTATTTTTACAGGATTTTTTTTTCAAGGAAAGGTTATTTTTCTTTCTTTTTTTAAAGATTTCAATGTACTCTGACCATTTTCTATCCATCTTATTGTGTTCACATAGCTTATATGAATTTTGGGTATTAAAATTCTAGTCTCACTCTTTCTTTTTTTAGTTTCTCGCAGGTTAATTGGCACAAATTTTCATTTTATTCTTCGTGTTGCGAGCCGCCTTTTCAGGTAATTATTTTTCCAGGTCTATTATTTCCATTTTAAGTCTCTTACATATTCACAATAGATAAGTAATGGTATTCTTTATTACTTACCCAAATTAAGGTTTTTTTAGGTGTGTGACTTTATTCTTTCCTGGCTGTAGGCCGATAAAATGGTTTATGGATTTTTCTTTTTGGTGGCTCCTAATTTACCTAGGTCTTTGCTTCCAGGTTTTTCTCGAATTCTTTCTATGTTTTCTTTAAGGTTTCCTACAGACATTTAATGGTTACAAAACTCGACTGTGAAGTTGAGGGTTACAGATTCCTTAAGCAGCGTTTGACTCTGAGTTATTTTAAGACTCATAGAGGTCATGTAGTTACAAGAATTTTGTTTTCCACAACCATAGTTGGGGTTTAACGTGAACCTTAATTTAGGAATTTCAATTTCGGTGGAGCAACAACTGGCCTTTCTTTGTCATCCTATGCTGTGGATTTATTTGTACTAGAATTTAATGGCACTATTTATAGCTTTTGATTTATCATAATATATTTCTTATTCCATTTGTAAATTATTATGTCTTTCGTATTTGTTATCAGAATATAAAATTATTTTTTTTAAGTTTTTACTCTTGCTCAGTAAATTGTTCTTGTTGGAACCCTACATGCTACAATATTAAAATTTTTCTCTTTTGGAGGTTAGGAACTGAAATGGACCTAGTCTAATGGCTTAGTCTAGCTTGGCCTCAGTCCAAACTGGTTCGTTACCATAGGATCTTTACAATAACCTTTCCAAATTTTAAGTTAATGAAGTACATTTAGTGGTAAAAATCTATATCTTGTGGTATTTCTTCTTAGTCCTAAGAAAACGAATTAATATTTCTTTATTAGCATTGTTTACATTTTAATTCCCCAAATGAATTAATTATTCTAACCACAATATGATATACCTCCTTGTCGTTACAGACAGACAAGGCCCATTATTTAAGGGTCATGTTCCATCCTGTATAACCATGTAACCCTCCGGCCATGTGCACCTTTCTGTCTCAGGAATACAACACCAGTCATGGTCCTCCAACCTCGAACAAGGTTAACACTGTTACGTTTGATGGATTACAATTTTTTTTTTCATTTTAGTTCTTGTGGTCATTCTGTCCAAGTTTGAAGTTTCTTACTCCCTTTACACATGGAAGGAACATTAAATGCCATATAATTTATTATATTTTTTTTTTGTAGGACACATTAACACCTTTAACCTCTTCATATGTATGTACACAAACAATTTTTATTTTCATTGAACCATTCAAAAAAAAAAAAAATCTTTATACAATAAATTTTCTCACAACACATAATTTTAAATACTTATCTGGTTGTTTATATAGTCAAGGAGTTCTAATGAGAGACGTCTCCTCCCAGCCGTGAGAATGGAAGTTACTTTGATTCTCCCCTTGAGCTTTTAGTCTCTAAAACAATAATTAGATAATGTCCCCCCTCCCAGGACCAATTCCTTTGCATCAAGACTTCCTGTCCATTTAATATTTTTCCAATCAGTTCAAGGCCTCACTAGTTCACAACCTAGCTCAAGAGTACATTTGGCAACGTCCTTCTTGATATTCTATTCTCTCTCTTTCTTTTGATGCCTCCGGCTATTTTTCTCCTTTTCTTCCCTGCCCTTCTTTTCCCTCTGAGATGTTTTATCTCCAGGGAGATAGAGTAACTAACTATCTGAATTGTCTAGTATATGACAATCTCATTTTGGGTTGGGAGGAAAAGCTCTAATCTTAGCTAATCGTGGAAGGAAAATTGAATGTGCTTGACACGGGTGTTCAAAATCAATAGGTAGATCAAAATAAAAAATGGGGATACTCAGTTATTTTTGTTGTGGAAAAGAAGGAGATAAGAAAAAGGATTGTTGGTTTTAGAAGAAGGAACAAAAGGAGCATAAGGAACAAAAATAAATCAACAAAAATAAAAAATAGAGCACCACAAATGAAGGTCAGACCATTGTTTTAGCTTCTAAAAGTGATGTTTTATTCACTATTTCAGTAGAAGAGGCTTTTTTATATATTTCTAGCAGCAACATTGATTGGGTACTTGACCGTAGAGCATCTCACCATGTGACCCATGTAAAAACAATTTTGTTACATATGAATAATTTGATCATGGTAGAGTATATTTAGGAAATAATCATTTTTGGAATATTGTTGGAGTGGGAGATGTATGAGTCAAGACAAAGTATTGAAAAGGTATTTTTATGAAACAGGTTGGGCATGTCCTAGAGATGCATATGAGTTTGATATATATGGGATGATTGGATGATGAAGGCTACTCCACAACCTTTGGGAAAGGTGGCTAGAAAATTACTAAAGGGTAATTGGTGTTGGCTAAAGCATATAAGACATGAACCTTCTATAGAATGTGTGAAACAAAAGAGAAATAAGATATAGTTGTTGTTGCAAAAGAAGAAAACTAAGTGGAGTTATGGCATAATCACTTTATGTTATCAACCTGGGGTTTGTACAAACTTGGAGGTGACAGTGCTATATACAAAATAGATGCATTATACTCATGTCATCCTCTTCCGAGTCCTACGAAAGGGTGCTATTTCTAGGGTTTCTTAGTGAAGTCTATCACACTTCTGATTTAGACCTAGAACTACAAGTGACTCAAAACCATTACTCTATTAACCATCAAGTGATTGTTTTGAAGCAAGAAAATACATCTAGATATTCTACATGGAAATAAATCTTCAATTTAAACTATGGCAAGAAATAGAAGCAAACTAGACATCTTCATTAAATAAATAGCTGAATCGAAATTGCAAAAACAAGGCTAATATACTCACACATTGTTGGGCCAAGTGGCTAAACACACTTTGTCTACTTCATGCTTTAACTATCATGCTTTGGATAATATTTTATCATTAATATATATATATATCCAATCATGACTACAATATCTTCTAAGGATTTTAGCTTGTTGTCTTTAGCTAATGAAGGTGGTTTTTCAATCTTGAGCTGATATTTAACATTGGATAGTGCAGTCCTAAGCTTGGAAAGGGACATTGTTGTAGTGGTCATGGTGGAATACAAAATTTCACCAGACTGTCTGTGCATATCCATTTGATCAATGGGATGTATCTGACTGGTGTCAAATGAAAATATGGTCTTTTTATAGTCTGATGGAGACTTTGGAAATGGAACCTGAGCTTGCAAAAAGGCCATCTGCATTCTCCCTTTTTCACTGTCAAAAGCTTAAAGTAGTCTATGTTGGGAGGTTGAAGTTTGTTTCCAAACCGGTTGTATACACTGGACTTGAGAGTCTCATTCTTTTGTTTAATTTCAAGGAACTTGGAAAAAATGTTTTGATCATCTGTGGAAGTGGTTCCTATAGACTGCATTTTTTCCATAGGTTACCTAGAAGGAGAAACTATGGGAGGAGTATTTGGAACACTAGTTCCATCTAATGTAGAAACTTATTCTCCAAGATCAATTACCTCTCTTCTTCTTTCTTCTGTGGACATTGTTAAACCAATTTTAGGCTTCTTTTGTTGTAAAATGTATTCTTTCATAATCTCAACAACAAATGAGTTTGCTCTCTTTCCATTTTCTCTTGCTTGGTTTGAGCAACTGGAGTATGAACGTTTGATGTGTGTAAAACCTGTTCCTCTACTTCTCGGAGTGTCCCATCAACCCATTGTTCTTGATTCATAAATTTCTCTATCTCTGGTCCAAGAGTGTGATTATAAGGTGTTGTTTTAAATTCAACCCTTAGAGTAGAGATAACCCTAAAAGGGTCATAAGACCAGGTGAAAGAAGGTTGGAAGTTCATGTTTTTTAACAATGTGTCTGCCTCGAAACTAGCTGATCTGGTGTTGCAAATGAATGTTCCAATATTTGAATTTATCTTAAACTGTGATTATCTTTTTCCTGACACAAAGTGCAGGTTATCCATGTTAATCATCTGCCTAATATATTCCAGAGAAAATATTCTCATCGGAATATATTTAGGCAGCTTATATGGTGCAAGCTCGCAACCATATACCCTTATCTCTGTATAATTTTGTTATAAATACCAGTAACCAGTTTTAGTCTGCTCACTTAGATGTAGAATCCTTTTTAATTCATATCTAATCCTTGGCTCTATCTGACTGTTTATAATTTGTATAACTGGATGTATAAATGGGTCTATAAAATTTTTGTATGAAGTTTTAAATGAATTGGCTTTGACTATTTCTGTCCAATGGATCACTGATTGATCCAATCCTTCATCATCCTGATTGCTGAGTTGAATTGGAAATTTATCTCCTTGCTGAAAAAGAAACAAATGAAAAAGTACATAACTATACTTAAACACTCCCTGTGTAGTAAGATTCATGAATTGATCATGTATTTTATCAGCCAGGAATTGGCTATAATTATACATGAATGTTGGCTGATGATCTTTATTGAAGATAGAAAGAAAACCAAGAATAGGTTCATCCACAGTCTTGTCATCTGGATATCCCAGCAGGTAATAAAGTAGAGAAATGCAATGTTTAGAGGCTTCGGGATATATGGAAGATGGGTAAGGTGGATTCTTTTTAGGTATTACAACATCCTCAAGTAAGAAAATCTCAAAGATTTGAGCTCTGTGTGGAAAAGTTAACTTATGGTACAGATCCATAAGTGAAGATGGTGAAAAATGGCTGAGGGAGTCTTATGAAGGGATTAAGAGCACGTGGGATTAAGAGTCTTATGAAGGGTCATATTTGGCCTAACACTAGATAACCAGGTCAAGGAATTCATGTGTTTTTCGGAAGTTGTAGAAAGGAAACAATGACTCCCAGAATATGATGGGATCCTATTTTTCAATGTATTTTTTATTTAGCCAAGAATGTAGTTCATGAAAGTCGAATTCACACTCGGCATATGAAATTTTGAACAGGGAATCAGCGAGGGGAACATGGTCAAGATCGACCGGGACTATGGCAGCAGAGGTTTCTTCTATGTTTATCTTTTTGGATTTCCCCTTTTGGGCCATACTGATAGAAAAAAGAGGATAGAAGAGGATAAAGGTGTAGCTGACTGAATAACAAAGAGAAAGCTGGGCATAAATGGTGACATATGAAGAGTATGCAGTGCACAGGACTATGCACGGATGTTTAACATGCAAGAAACATTGACAAATTAGATAAAAGTGACAAAGATAATGGCTCGAGTTTATTTATAACTGCAGGGTCTGGCTAACGGTTTTCAGGTGACCGTGGCGACTTTAATTCTGATTGGAGTGTGGCTGTGATGTGGAGGCTAACGGCTTGGGAGCGGAGGCTTAACAGGAAAATAGGAGGCGAAGGACATGACATGTTGGCAACGACTATAGCTATTTTATAACGGGTATAGCAGGTGGCATTGTATGATTAGACAGAGGGTAAATGGTCAAGGCATGTGGGAAGAATGACTATTGACGAAAAATGGAAATGAAACCATGAAAAATTTTGGAGGGGGTTGGGAATGGTTTCTGGTTTCGAGTGGGGGGGAGGGTGCGAAGTGATAGGATTGTGCCACGTATGTCTTTAGCGCCCACTATTTAAACTTTTTTTCAGACCCCCACCCCCCGCGTTAACGAGAAATGGTCGAGGGGGGTTCGTACGCTCCCTCCGACGTTGATCTAGGCAGAGGGCATATCAATCATAGATAACTATGCGCCTTTTATCAAGGTCGACAAAACATATTTCTCGTTTAGTGACTTAAGATAAATTTATATGCGCCTAACATAAAATTTGATGTTTGATTAACCAAAAATATGATTAACACCTTTTGAAATATTTTTAACCATAATTAAATGAAAATTAAGAATTTAATTGCACATTTTAACAAGTTTCCTTCATTTTATCCATTTTTCTTATCCAAAGCACATTTTTCTTTTGCTTTCCTAACATTTTTATGCCTTCATTCTTTAGGGTAATCAACCATTTAACATTTTATTTGATATGGATTTATAAAATACCCATTGTCCTAACATTTTTTTGTTTTCTTTTTCTTCTGAATCCATATCCTAACTTAACATTTTAATTTTTTTTTACTAATATGCTAAATTAACAAAAACAAATAATGTTACAACATCAACTCCAACTGGGAACTGCTTCTCCTTGTGGGATGCAGATAAAAAGTAGATTCAAGTGCCTTCTCCTTGGGTTATGGAGTTTTTGATGTAAAAAAAATAACACAGATTTGAATTTTTTTTAAAAGGAAATGGTAATGTACAATGATGATCTTCTTCAAAATCTCTAGTACTGAATGCAATGTTTCAAAAATCTGCCATTGACAGGCAATGTAGAAAATTGTCCCTCCAAATTTTGTAGAATGAATGTATTGTTGCCTTTGACTTCAGCAATGCTGAAAGGTCCAAACCACATATTATCAAATTTACCATGTTTTCCTTTGTCCTCCCTCCTGGCATCCCATCTCAATATTAGATCTCCCTATCTAAAGTCTCTTTCCCTGACCTTTCTGTCAAAAAGGCTCTTCATTTTATTTTTATATTTTCTTAATTTGTATTGAATCTCATATATTTTTTCATTCAATTCAATAATTTGATTTATCCTTCTATAAAAATCATCAGGTTCATTAATAGTCTCTTGTAAAAATTTAAGAACAGGAAAAGCCAAATTGGTTGGAAAAATGACCTCTTTTCCATAGACTAGTTGGAATGGAGATTTACCTATTGATATTTTAGGATAAATTCTGTTTTCCCAAACTGCATAGATAAGATGACTATCCCAATTCTTCTTATGGTCTTCTAGAGTATTTTTTATTACCTTTACCAGGCTCTTGTTGGATGATTTTGCAAGACAATTTCCTTGAGGATTATAAGGAGTTGAATGATGTAATAAAATCTGATATTTCTCGTAGAATTCTATCATTTTTATACTAGTGAATGATGTGGCATTTTCAGTCACTATTTGTTGAGGGAAACCAAATATAGAGAGAATGTTTTCTTCAATAAATTTAATTAATACTGTATTTGTAGCATTTTTTACAGGAATAGCTTCCACCCACTTGGTGAAATATTCTGTTGTAGTCAAAATCCACCTGTGTTGATTACTTGAAGTTGGGTGAATTTATCATATCAAATCTAGTCCCCATTGAAGAAATGGTGATGAAACAACTACTAGAACTAATGGAAGAGCTGCTAGTTTTTTCTTACCAACAAACATCTGACATGGAATGCAGCTTCTGAAATTTGTTCGTACTTGTGAAAACAAAGTAGGCCAATAGAAACCTGCCCTTAGTATCTTGTATTTTGTGGCTCTCCAAGCATAATTTCCTCCACATATCCCTGCATGAAATTTCTCAATGATTCCTTCAGTTTCAGTTTCTGTTAAACAAAGTAACAGAATGTTGAGAGGATATTTCCAATACAAGTTGGCATTGATAATACAATATTTGATAGATTTAAATTTTAGTGTTTTGCTCTAACTTCTTGAAAATTGAGTAAGACACTCAAATTGATCAGAAAATGTACAATATATGCATACCAATCTGATAGTAAAAACTTTTCATCAATGTGAACAGGAACTGTTCGAGTTGAAGGAGAAGGTTCTTGTGGGTTATTTCCTTGAGAATCATGGGAAGTTTCTTGTGGATTCTCCCCTTCTACATTTAAGGAAGGTTATTGTGGATTCTCCCTTTCTACATCTAAGAAAGGTTCTTGTGGATTCTCCCTTTCTAAATTTGATGAAGGTTCTTGTGTATGCTTCTCAGAGATTTCAAAAACAGAATTTGTTCCTAACACTTTGAAATTGGATTCAGCTAACAATTTAGCTAAACCTTGTCCCTTCACTAACTTAATGGTTTTAATACTGAGGTCAAACTCAAGGATTTTGGTGATCCACCTTACTCTTCTTGCATCAGTGTCTTTTTGGGTAAGAACAATTTTTACAGCACTGTTAGGGACATAAGCAGTAATGGATGAGTGAAGGACATACATTTTGAAATATTTTAAGGCTTGAACTAGGGCATAGGCCTAATTTTCAATAATATTATACTTGATTTGATCATCTCATATAACCTTACTGAAAACAACAACAAGGGTGGTTTCAGAAGAAAAGGAAAATATACTGAAAGGTAAGGAATAATTAGGGCTCGCTAGGAGCTTCAGAAATGGCCTTCTTGATTTCATCAAAAGCATATCTAGCAGGAATAGTCATTTAACTTCACGATTATTTTAAAGCATATCAGTTATGTCTTTAACTATTTCAGCATAGTTAGGGGTGAATCTTCTCAAGAAGTTAATTTTTCCTTTAAAGGCTTGGATATATTTCTTATTTCTTGGTAGTGATAATGATTGAATAGAAGATACCCTTTTAGGATCTATCACCACTCATTCCTTTGAAATGATGTGTCCCAATAAATTTCCTTCTTTGATGGAAAAAAAAAGACTTATTAGGGTTGAGAGATATTTCAAACTTTCTACGCCTGACAAAAGCCTTCATCATGTGTTTTAAATGCTTCTGATATGAATTAGAGAAAATATTGAGATGATCAAGATAAATAAAAATAAATTTATTCACCTTACCAACAAAATCTAAATCCATACCTCTTTGGAATGTTGCTCCTGCATTTGATAACCCAAAAGGCATTCTAGCATACATGAATGTACCGCAGGGTGTGGTAAAGGTAGTCTTTTCTATGTCTTCTGGATTTACCATTATCTTCTTATAACCATAAAATCCATCAAGCATTGAAAGCCTATTAGCACCAGAAACCTTTTGGAGTAATTGATCCATCTTTGGCAGTGGATAGTTATCCTTTAGATATGATTTGTTAAGGTTTCTGAAGTCCACACAAAGTCTAATTTCTCCATTTTTCTTTCTGACAAGAACTAAATTGGTTACCTAATCAGAGTATCTTAAGGGAAAAATTATTTGGGCATATAAAATCTTCTTATGGTATTTTTCTATGGTAGGAAGCATAACCAAATTAATTCATCCAATTTTATTGCTTGTAAGGTTTTGCTTTAGGTTTTGGTGGAATTTTATGCTCTATAAGAGTTGTGTTGTAAGTTTCCAGATCAAGACAAGATTGTGAAAAAACATCTTTGTAATTTTTAAGAACCTTAATGTATTCAGTTTTAATTTTAGGAGTTCAAGATGCACAAATTTTAATTTTTTTAATCTTTTCATCAGTTCCAATGTTAGTTTCTTCAATATAATATTCTGGTGAAATAGATAGCGGATTTCTAGGGACATCATTTTGATCAAATAGATTTTCTAAAGGAACAAGGCCTTTAGGAATAAAACTGCTTGACAATTGTATAATGTCATGATCAGCTAATTTTGTATTTAGATCTAAATTTTATTTTTCTTCAGTAGCTTCATTCATATCTGATTTATCTTCTTCAATTTGTAAGACATAAAATTCATCAATAACTTGAAGAAAGGATTTTTATTGTTCATCATCTTCAAATATTTTCCAATAATTTAGATTATCTAGAATAGATGGCCTATATTTGACTTGGATTTGGTATTGTACCAGCATTTGGTCTGGTATTTTAAAATAACTAGCAGAAACAACTAAGGAGTCTACAAGAATGTTTTCATTTCTCGGGATGAAACTTATATTAAAAGCATTAAAAGAGTTTTCAATTTTATGCCAAAATTAATTTCTGTAAGACCTGAGCCTAGGATGCTTTGTTTGACAAGTATTCCTAACTTGTCTTACTATAAGTTCAGAATGACTAAAAACACTTAAATTTTGAACCTTTAAGCTTATAGAAAACTCTAAGCCTAAGAGGAAAGCTTCATATTCTACAACGTTATTTGTAACCTCAAAATCTAACTTGCATGATTAAGTTATGTTCTCTTTCTCAGGTGAAATTAAAACTATACCAGCTCTAACTCCATCATTAGTACAAGACCCATCAAAGAAAAGTTTCTGAATATTAGTTTGAGTAGATTTAGGAGTTTCAACTACATCCTTGATTTTGAGTTGGGAATTATGTGAAGTATTTGAAAATAGTTGGAAGCAACCAAAATCTTGGTCAACTGCATAAATGGGATAATTTATGGCTTGTTCTTCTTTACACACAATATGTATAAATCTGACTTCTCTGTATAATCTAAGATTTTATCCTCCATACACAGAAATTGCGACGAAAGACATATCCATCTGAAGGCTTCCTCCTAGTTTAGCACAACATGATCTAGAAAGAAGCATTCCAAACTTGGGAGGAATATTAGTTACAAAAATGTCTAGAACTATATTTTTCACTAGTATTTGAGCTAGAGTAACTTCTAAATATTTTATAAGTCCTAAGCAAGGAACTCTTTTAGAATCAAAGGTGTATAAATCATGATAAGATCTAGTGATTTCAAAGTTTAATTGATCCATGCTAACCTTAGGCATAAGGTTATGAGAGGCTCCAAAATCTAACATACAATTATATAATAGTGAATCATGAGCTTTCAAAGTTACATAAAATGAAGGTACAGTTTGATCTATCATGTCAGAATGTGGACCAAAAAATATTGATGGTTTCTCATCTTGAAGGCTACTAACATCTCCTTCAGCATCTACACTAGAGTTTTGGATCCATTTTGAGACTTGACTCTTATATCTAGGTTTTTTAGAAAGTTTTAAAAGTGGAATAGGAATTTTAACTCTTTCTAATTATTTTTCAACATTAAAATCATCCAAAAATATTTTATCAACTTGTGTAGTATCATTTGGCTAATTTAGAGGTTGAATAGCAGTAGTTTGAGTTTCAACATATTCCACTTGAGGCTCAATTATGACAGTTTCTTTAGGAGGTCTACCAGGACCTACTCTAGGTCTTAAATCATACCTTCTGTTAAGTTTTGCAATTCAAAATTCATAAAAGGCTTGATATTTAGAGACCTGAGAACTCTCTTGATATTCTTGAGACATTGACTCTGAGGGATAGGGACAATGGCAGTCTGAATAGATGTGATGTCTATGTTATTAATATCTTCAATGATTGACAAAGTATTATCATCAGGTTGTTGATCATTAATCAACAAAGGTGTAGGTACTTGTTGATCATTGTTTAGTCTCTAAAGAATTTGAAATTGAGGGGCCTTTTTGAACTGACCTTGGGTTTGTGTTTCAGGTCTAGCAATAGTTTGTTGGACTATTCTAGGTTGTGTTTCAATCTTAGAAATCCTATTGAAAGGTTTCTAAGAAGTGATGTGATTTCATATATTTTTGAGTCTTCACTTTTAGATTTAGAGGAAGAAGAAGCTACTTGATTTGATTTTATTTTTCTTTGGGATTTTTCAGTTTTTGACTTTAGCTTAGTTAAGGCAGACCTATTTGCTTCAAACTCTATAGCATTTGTTTGCATGTCTTCTAAGGTACGAGTTGTTCTCTCTCTTAACATGACAGCAAAATGATCCTCAAAGGCTTTGGAGAATCTAACTTTACTCCTACTACAGGTGGTTTACAAACATGAGGCATCTTGTGATAAAGTTTATTAAATCTTTTGATGAAATAAGCTACTGGTTCACAATATTTTCTTTTAAGCTCTTCAAATTCTGTTAAGAAATAAACAAGATCCTTTTTCACACCCCATTGATTTTTAAATATAGTTTTCAATTCCCCCCAAGATCTAATAGAATGTGTTGGTAACTTTCTAAACCAAATTCTAACATTTCCTTCTAAATATTGCACAAACAATCTCATATAAACATTTTCATGTTCTATGTTCATGTTATCAGCAAAATCTAGAAATGTTGCTAGATGATATTCAGCTGACAAATCAGTTTCTCCATTAAATCTGGGGAGATGTTTCAGATACCCAGCAGGAAAATCATTAAGTTGGTGTGAGACTAATAGGGAAACATATCTTTCTTAAACAATGGGACTAAAACTAGCCATACTTGAAGATGTAGATGTAGAAGATTCAGTAGTGGTGGTTGTAGAAGAAGAAGAAGAAGTATAAGTAGAAGATGAAAATGGGGAAGAATGAGGTGAAGAAGGAGGTGGAGGATGAAGTGGAGTTGAAGATATTTTTAGGGATATTAAGGGTGTTCGAATGAACAAATTTTGAACCTATTCTTCTCCTTCTTTGTGTTCAAATAAAGGATTAGAATAGAGAGAAAATATGTCTTCTCGTTGTGCAGAAGTAGATGGAGAAGAGTATGTGATAGGGGATATGAAATTGGTAGGTTTTAATCCAGGTAAATGTACATCCAAGTCATGTTCTGATGTAGGAGATTCAGAAGGTGCCTTAGGTAATTTATAAGACTCCAATGAATGAACTAACAAGAATATTGAAAATCCACTCCTTTGGATACTAATTCTTGCACTCTAGGAGGTAAGTCTTCTTATTCTAGGAGAACAGGTCCAGATCTTAAAGGATCAGGAACTGTTATGGTCTCCTATTGAGGAACAAAAGAAGTGGTTTCATGTCTTCTTGATCCAGGTGGAATAATCAGGTAGAGGTACAAGTGGCCTGAGTAAAAGCCTCAAAAATCAAAGTGTTTGAAAATATCTTGAACTGATTTCAAGGTGTAGATCTCGTAATTCTGAATCCAACGGCACAGACAGCACTCAATTCCGAGTCCGTATGAAGAAGTTATAAGCGGTCAAAGTTCTAGGTTGACTTGGTGACTGGACAACCTTAAGGAAGGCACAAATTGGACTTTTTCTGGCCACCGGGTTCCGGCAAGCTCAGGCCAGATTTCGGGAAAATTTGTGGCTTGTTTAATTTGCCTCCTTCAGTCCGAAACCGAATTTTCCAAAACGCAGAGTTTGTTTGTGTTAAACAAAAATATATTAAAAAAAAACGGTGGCAGGCCACCACCCCCGCCACCCCACCGCTTGACACATATATATTTTTGGGGGGCGGGTGGTCAACCCCGCCACCCCCGCGGTCCCCACACCACAATATATATATGGGCCGGCAGGGATCGAACATGCCCGGCCTCAAAGGCCGGCCCGCTCCACGGGTGGCCCAACTCATAAAAATAACCAATCCGCACTTGCCAATACACTACGGAGCCGACAAGGGGCTATGGGGCGCGCCGCCCAATGCTGACCTAACCCCTCCGCTTAGTAATAAATTTGAACGGCAGGTTTAAAAAAAAACAAATGCGGGTTTTTATAAAGATATGTCGTGTTATGTTGGGAGGGGCGGGATTTGACCCCCCGACCTCTCCTCAACGATTTTTAAATTTTACCATTGCGCCCAACAGCTGCTTTGTTAATACCGCCCATGAGTTTTTATTTAAACCCAGTATTTGCACAGTGCGCCCAAGGCCGAGGAGGACAAGATGGAGGACAAATTTTCTGAGTTTTAATGTTATTTTGCAGCCAAGCATGGGCACAGAATCCGAGGAGATACATGGATTTCCAGATTTATTATTTTTTTATTGCAGGTGCGTGTGGAACCATGAGCCAGAAAAGAGGCAGGCGGAACCTTGATTGAGGCCAATTTTCAAGAGGGGCAAAATTTTGACTTTGTCCAAATGGGACAAATTTTATGTCGTTTTAGCACTAATCGACGCTACGAGTCTGATGGTGTGCTCAGTTTCTACATCTGAGTTTTTGTTTTTTTAGCCACTTTTGGAAGTGGGTTATGACGGTGTCAATTTTGCACATGTGAGTAGTCGTTTTCACCTTTCTCGACGCCACAAGATTGATGGTGTTTTCAGATTCAGCCGCAGAGTTGCTCAGCCTTTAGAAAATGGCAGCATGAGGTATATGATGTGGATTCCATGTACTTCTTCATTTATTTCTCTTTGAGATGCATTATGTCTTGCAAATCCCGGTTGATACATGAGTTGTGGGATCTTGCTTTGTGTTGTTTTTGATGTACTTTCAGCTATGGATTTGTGTCATGTATGAGTCCCTTTTATGGCGGGATGCTCCTTTTTCATATGTGTATTGTTGAGATCCCTTGTTTGCCAGCGTTGGTGGGATACTCTTATTTACTACATGTCAGCTATGGTCATATTAATAGGAGTTTTTCTTTATGTATGAGAGTTCTGCAGTGGAACATCTCTTAAAGAAGTCAAGCCACTCCTGTGTGAGGGCAATTTTTCCTTGTATGTCATAGTGAAGCACATCCATGTACATCTTCTTCAAACAACACATAATGCAGCGGCCTACACCATCTTGACACCGAGGCCCGGAGATGTAGTCCCTCCTAGACGAACTCCGTCATCAAACGATGTGTTCTTATGATTGCTGATCTTGTTCATTTATGTTCCTCTTATTTACAACGACAATTGTTCATTTCAGTTCTTTAACGTCTTAAGTAAATTCAATTCTATTTATCATCCGAATTAAAAGGTCTTGGTTAAGGGGTATCAAGATTTTACCCTAGATCACTTCTTCTAGAAGAATCTTGTCATACCAGTCTCTCTAGATCTGATAAAGGTAAGACAATTTCAGAGTCAAAATGAGACCTAGTATGATTTTAAGGAGCCAGCTTGGGTTCAGTGAAGTTAACAGGTGAAATTTTTTGACCTAAATAGACCTTTAATCACCCTTAAAGGAATAGGATTTATCGTTGTCCTAGGGAAAAAATTTTGAATTATGTTCCCCGACAACGTTGCTAGTCTGATGTTGCCCTGTGAGATAATTGGGGTCAATTTTTTATGCCAGAGCATCTATAATGTTTTTTTTTTTTTAAGTTTGGAATTTTTGGATGACCAATGAATAAAACAATTTTGCAGCAAATGTATCTAAAATTTTAGATATTATTAATTAATAAGACAAAGGGTTGTTACTTTATTCCACACAATGATTTAGATTTTGCAGGTGATTAATCAGAATATGTAAGAAGATCTGATTATTTAATTATTCAAATAGAATATTTCAAATGATCATAAGTGTGAAAAATTTCAAACAATGTATAAAAGTTTAACGAAACATATTTAACATTACGAATATGCTGATAATTTATTGATGAGAGGGACTTACATAAACATATAGTCAGTGAATCATTCTCTGATATAGATAATAACTTCAGGAGGAATTTAAGACAACTGAAACTCAGTTAATATTACCTAGTTATCTTCATAACAATTAATTACATGTAGAAAACAATATGAAATAATAAACTAGAAAAACTCACAAGGGAATAAGGCTGTATGAAATAAATCCAGAATCATTCTTTTATTATTAATGATCAAAATCTTGTACACTGTTGTTTACAAAAATTCTCATCCAAGGGTGCAACCCTTAATAACTTGTGATGAGAGTTATTTATACTAGTTCTATGACTAATAAAATATCTAAAAATGATTTACAAAAATAGTATCCAAAAATAGGAAGAAAGAAATTGTTGGATGATGTGTCTCTTCTTTGAAGGAGGTTGTTGATGACTTGGCTCTTGAAATGTTGTTGTGCTGTCATGTTATTAGGATCAAAATTACTTAATGGTATCACACAACTTATCCCATCTTTCTTCACTTGGGATTTGCAAATTTACCATCTTTTTAAATAATTCATCCACTTCTATGTATCTGTCAAAAGTGGGATTGTTGAGAAACAGATGCCTAATCTCATGCTTGATGGTCAAGTCGAACTCTAAGGCTTCTAGAAAATCCTTCCCTGTAATATTTCCTTTGAACCCTACAAATTTAGCTCTGTTTGTTGCAATAGTATACAATTTCTTACAATAATCTTCTAATTTGATCAATTTATCATTTAAGGCTACCATCCGGGTAGTCCTTTTTTATTTAAAACATTAAACCTGGAATGAAACCTTTGGACAAAAATGTCCAATGTTTAACACTTTGTCTCCAGTTGGTTGATCAAATTCTTCTTTTGTCAAATTTTTTTTTTATCTCTAAGATGGTAGTTGTTATCTCAGGAATATTTATTTCTTCCATCTCTTCTTTGCCTTTTGAATTTAACACTTTAATCATATTTGTGGCTTCTGCTGGGTTGCTCTTCAAGGATTCTTTCTGTACTTCAATTTATGCTCTGCATCTAGTTATAAGTTCTTGTTTTTCAAAGATTATTTGTATGGATGGTCATACTTCTGTCATGGATTGGCTGATGTCTGTCCAGACATTTTGCTTAGCTTGGGCCAAGGTATCAGCCATTAAGGACTCACTTTCCAATTTTGCAATCTTGAGTCCCAGTCTATGGGACTTTTGCATTTCTTACATATACAAAGCGTCATTCTTGATCTTTTATAACTCTAAATTCTAGAACTTTTCCAACTGTTTGCCATTTTGTTGCTTTTGTGAAGCCAATTATTGTTCTAATTTAACTGGATCAACTGTTGTTGATGATGAAGTCTATGTACCTGCAACTTCTATTGGAACTGTTGTGACTGAAACCATATCTATTTGTGTTGCTTCCTTCTCATTTAGTAGCCCTTCAATTTGCTCTTCCATTTTCTTTATCTGTATGTTTTGATCAATAATAAGTTTGAGCATCTCTTCCTTATTTTGTTCACTCTCCTCAAATCTCTTTGGTCTGTGGATATTCAGTAGAAGACAGCTTCAACTTCTCTCGCAGAGCTGCAATATCTGCATTTTTCTTCTTGAGAATCTCTTCTACTGCCTTGCAGTCCTTTGCATCATATCCAATTTTGACTACAAGATCTTCTAATGATTTCATCTTGTTTTCTTCAACTAATGAAGATAGATTTTCAATCTTGTGCTGAGATTGAGCATTGGATAGTGCAGTCCTAAGCTTGGAAAGGGACATTGTTGTAGTGGTCATGGTGTAAAACAACATTTCACTAGGTTGTCTGTGCATATCCATTTGATCAATGGGATGTATCTAACTAGTGTCAAATGAAAATATGGTATTTTTATAGTCTGATGGAGACTTGGGAAATGGAACTTGAGCTTGCAAAAAGGCCATCTGCATTCTCCCTTTTTCATTGTCAAAAGCTGAGAGTAGTCTATGTTGGGAGGTTGAAGTCTGTTTCCAAAACTGGTTGTACATACACTCCACTTGAGAGTCTCATTCTTTTGTTTAATTTCAAGGAACTTGGAAAAAAAAATTTGATCATCTGTGGAAGTGGCTCCTGTAGATTGAATTATTTTCAGAGGTTCCCTAGAAGGATAAATTGTGGGAAGAGTATTTGGAACACTAGTTCTAGCTGATGTAGAAAACTCTTCTCCAAGATCAATTACCTTTGTTCTTCTTTCTTCTGTCGACATTGTTAAACCAATTTTAGGCTTCTTCTATTGTAAAATGTATTCTTTCATAATCTCAACAGCAGATGAAGTTTTCTCTCTTTCCATTTTTTGTTGCTTTCTCTGAGCAATTAGAGTCTGAACATTTGATGTGGGTAAAACATGTTCCTCTGCTTCCTGGAGTGTCCCATCAACCCATTGTTTTTGATTCATAAATTTCTCTATCTCTGGTCTAGGAGTGTGATTATAAGGTGTTGTTTTCAATTCAACCCTTAGAGCAGAGATAATTCCAAAAGGGTCATAAGACCAAGTGAAAGAAGGTTGGAAGTTCATGTTTTTTAACAATGTGTTTGTCTCCACACTAGCTGATTTGTTGTTGCAAATGAATGTTCCTATCTTTGACTTTATCTTAAACTGTGATTTCCTTTTTCCTGACACAAAGTGCAGGTCATCCATGTTGATCATTTGCCTAATATATTCCAAAGAAAAGATTATCATGGGAACATATTTAGGCAGCTTATATGGTGCAAGCTTGCAACCATATACCCTTATCTTTGTATAATTCTGGTATAAATACCAGTCACCAGTTTTAGTCTGCTCACTTAGATGTAGAATCATTTTTAATTCATCTCCAATCCTTGGCTCTATCTGATTGTTTAGAATCTGTATAATTGTATGTATAAATGATTCTATAAAAATTTTATATGAAGTTTTAACTAAACTGTCTCTGACTATTTCTATCCAATGGATCACTGATTGATCCACTCCTTGATCATCCTGCTTGCTGAGTTGAATTGACAAATTATCTCCTTGCTAAAAAAGAAACAAATGAATAAGTACGTCAAAAATGTACTTAAACACTCCCTATGTAGTAAGATTCATGAATTTCTCATGTATATTATCAGTCAAGAATTGGCTATAATTATACATGAATTTTGGCTAGTGATATTTATTAAAGATAGAAAGAAAACCAAGGATAGGTTCATCCACAGTATTGTCATCTGGATATCCCAGCAGGTAAGAAAGCAGAGAAATGCAATATTTAGAGGCTTTAGGAAATATGGAAGATGGGTGAGGTGGATTCTTTTTAGGTATTACAACATTCTCAGGCAAGAAAATATCAAATATTTGAGCTCTCTGTGGAAAATTTAACTTATGGTACATATCCATAAGTGAAAATGGTGAAAAATGGATGAGGGAGTCCAATGAAGGGATTAAGAGCATGTGGTTGATGGTTTCAGCAGAGATGGTGATCAGAATGTCTCCATTCTTAGCCATCACTGCTCTTTTCACAGGGTCATATTTGGTCTGAAACCAGATAACCAGGTCAAGGAATTCATTTGTTTTTGGGAGGCTGTAGAAAGGAGGAAATGACTCCCAAAATCTGATGGGATCTTGTTTGTCAATGTATTTTTTCTTTAGCGAAGAATGTAGTTCATGAAATTCGAACTCACACTCAGCATCTGCAATTTTGAACATGGTATTAATGAGGGGAACATGGTCTAGATTGACCTGGACTATGGCAGCAGGGGTTTCTTTTGTGTTTATCTTTTTGGATTTCCCCTTTGGAGCCATACTGAGAGACAAAAGAGAATATAAGAGGAGAAAGGTGTAGCTGACTGAATAACAAAGAGAAGGTTGGGCGTAAATGGTGATAGATGAACAATATGCAATGCAGAGGACTATGCGCGAATGTTTAACCTGCAAGCAATGAAAAATTAGAGAAAAGTGACAAAGATAATGGCTTGGGTTTACCTATAACTGTAGGGTCTAGCTAATAGTTTTCGAGTGTCTGCAGCGGCTTTAATGTTGATTGGAGTGTGGCTTTGATGTGGAGGCTAGCGACTTGGGAGTGAAGGCTTAACGGGCGAATATGAGGCGAAGGAAATGACATGATGGCAATGACTATAACGATTTGATAACGGGTATGGAAGGTGACAGTGTATGATTATACAGAGGGTAAACAGTCAAGGCGCAGGGAAATAATGACCATTGATGAAAAATAGAAATGAAGCCATGCCCAATTTCGGATGGGGTCGGAAATGGTTTTCAATTTCGAGCGAGGGTGTGCGAAGTGATAGGATTGTGCCATGTATGACTTTAGCGCACGCCATTAAAACTAATTTCGGACCCCCAGCCCCTGCGTTAGTGGGAAATGGCCGAGGGTGGTGCGAACTCTCCCTCTGCCATTGATCTGGGGGGAGGGCATATCAACCGTAAATAACTGCATACCTTTTATCAAGGTTGACAAAACATATTTGTCATTTAGTGACTTAGGATAAATTTATATGTGCCTAACATAAAATTTGATGTTTGATTAACCAAAAACTATGATTAGCGCCTTTTGGAAGCTTCTTAACCATAATCAAATGAAAATTAAGCATTTAATGGTGCATTTTAACAAGTTTCCTTCATTTTATCCATTTTTCTTATCCAAAGCACTTTTTTTCTTTTGCTTTCCTAACATTTTTATGCCTTCATTCTTTAGGGCAATCAATCACCAACATTTTATTTGATATGGATTTATAAAATACCCATAGTCCTAACATTTTTTTGTTTCCTTTTTTCTTCTCAATCCATATCCTAACTTAACATTTTAATTTTTTTTTTTACTATTATAATAACTTAATAAAACCAAATAATGTTACAACACCTCGGAAATGCTAAAGTGTGGATTCTTAAATTTGTATTTTTAACATTAAACTGTGGATTCTTAAATTTGTATTTGTAATGTTGTATTATTACTATTGTTTTTTAGTTTAATAAATAAATATCTATACTTTAAAGAGATTTGATATATTTGTTTTTAGTTTTAGTTATTTTGAAATTATTTAAAATGAATGTATATGATTTTAAATATACTTTAAATATGGGTATTAAATAATTAATACAATTTTAAGTATGAGGGGTTTCCGCAGTGCATTATATTAGATATCATTTTTGGGATTCAACTGCGTTAATTTAGTCATTTATCTATGACCATTTCCATGAGAGGTAGTCGTAACTGACTAATTTCTCATGATTTTTGAATAGTCCACTCAACACTCATTGCATCGGGTGATGCTCACAGGGGTGAAGAAGTGGGATTGAAACTAGTGAAATGAATCACATAGCGTCAATCATCACTTCCGGGGCTTGCACCCGGTAACGAGGACTTCCCGGGAGGTCACCCATCCCAGAACTCCTCTGGCTCAAGCGCGCTTAACTGTGGAGTTTTCCCCACAATCAAGCCCACTTAGCTTGCTACCCCACTTGCAAAACCTTAGCAACTATTGTGCCTCATGAACCATTCAAGAAGAGATCCCTTTACTCTTTAGTATTTTAAGTATGAGGGGTTTCCGCAGTGCATTATATTAGATATCATTTTTGGGAAATGGTCATAGATAAATGACTAAATTAACGCAGTTGAATCCCAAAAATGATATCTAATTAATACAATTTTTAAAAATTATAATATATATATATATATATATATATATAATTTTATCATATTTGAAAACTAATTTTAAATTTTAATGTAAAATGTTAATAATTAAAACATCAAGTAAATTAAATGTGTTTTTAAATTCAAATTATTATAACAATTTAATTTTATATAATAATAATTTTATATTTTTATAATGTTATTGGTTTAAGCATAAAGGGGATAGAATATTATATCTCTATAGAAAGTTAATTAGTTACATAGATGTTAGTCTTTTTTCTTGCAAATAAAAGAATCTCATACACAAATTTGATGTCTAATTTAACTACACTTCAAAATTAAAGTATTATTATTTTATTACTTGAGTTTTTAACAAAATATATAATTTATGAAATAAATAAATTTCATATTATTAATACCATAAGAATTAAATTAAGAAAATATTTCATTTAATATTTTTAATATTAATTCACATTTAAAAAAAAAATACAAAGTTTAATTAATACAAGAAATGATTTTTTTTTTCATAGTTTTTTTTTTGTTAATTTTAATTGAAATTTGACAAAAAAACTGTAAAAAATTTAAGTGGTTTAATCTCCAAAATTGGAGTGCCCCAATTTTAAAGACATTAAATCATGTTTGAAATTGTATGGTATAAAAAAATGTCTATAAGTTAGAGTGCACCTTTCAAAAATAATCTTCAATTACTTTAGTAATTTTAAGAACAAAAGAATTAAGTTATCACATTTTATATTTAAATGTTTCAAGTCTAATTGAAATTTCTTCTTACTTCATTATCCATTTAATATATATAAAATATTTTAAGTGGGTTATTTTTTTTATAAATAATGCTAATGATGATGATGATGATGTGAGTCGAGTCTATTTTCCATTTTTTTTTCAGTGCTATTATTTCTATTGAACTTGTGATGGATATTGATTCCAAGATATTTGAATGGAATACCTCCAAGTTATTGTCATCATTTATGAAAGTATGGTATGTGATCTTTCTAAATTTAATTATCATGGGTCAACATTAACAATATACCCATCTTAGTACAAAATTTTTGGAATATTATTAGTTGTTTGCCAAGATTGTAAGGACTCCCCACCAAAATTACATTATCACCATCATAAAGAAGAAGAGTGATGACTATACCAATGAGAGTGGGGAAAACACAACTAGATTATACTAAGCACTCTTACTAACTTATGGATATATATGATAGAAAGGTTAGGAGGGAATGGATACCCTTGCTTAACTCTAATATTGCAATCAATTTCTTCTTACCAACTCTTAATGATCCTAAATTTAGAAATTACATTTTCATACAACCCTATCACAATAACTAATAACTCAAGAGAAACCTTTATCTCTTTCAACCTCTTTCAAAGATCTCACTTTACCTTTATAAACACTGATCTTTAAAGAAAAGAACTTATACAATACATTGTAAAAAGAGTTACATTACAAAAAAAATCCTTTTTTTTTTTTTTAACATAGTCATACAATCTTGGCATCTAAATCTATAACTCAAGAGAAACCTTTATCTAATCCAACCTCTTTTCAAAGAATTACTTTAACCTTTTGAAATAGTGATCTTTAAAAACATAATGATTTTGAAGCTGGTCCTTTTATTGGCTAGTATAAGACCTTGTTTTAGACTTTTATGAAACATAATATATATATGTATTGTTTTTTTTAATGCAAATTTAATGTATATATATATTTGAGAAACACATATTTTTACACAGTGAGAAAATTTATCATAATTTAGTTGTCAAACTATTAGTAAGAATAAACATTATCAAATGCTAGTTGACTCATCACTATTATTAGAAAACCACATGACTTGTTAATGGTACTTAAGAGAAAAAATTATCACTTATTTTAAATAACTTTAAATCCCAAATCATTAAACTATTTCCTTACATCCTAAAAAACAAATTTTTAACTAAATAAAAAAATAAAAAATAAAAATAAAACCATTTAACTTTTATAGTATGAATAATTTATGTTAATAATTTATAATTAACATAAAAATATAACCTAAAAAATTTCATTCAATATAACCATTGATATTTCAAATTAAAATTTCATCTCAATATGAAAAATCTCAACTATAAAAATCTCAACTATAATATAGATCATAATTCTTAAATTATTAAAAAACACAATAAGTTTCCTACACCAAAGTTTCTCAATTATAATATAAAGCCTCAATTATAATATAGATCATATAGATCATAATTCTTAAATTTTTGAGAAACACAATAAGTTTCCTACACAAAAGTTTCTCCAATATGATTTTTCCGTGGTTCAGAGAATGACCATATTAATGTAATTTTCGTTGTAAATTTTGTAAATATATTGACTTGTTTTATATATTTAGTAATTTAATGGTGTGAAATTTATTTAATAAAAGAATTATATTTTTATAAAAAATTGGAACGTTTTGTATCATTATTGTATATATTGTAGGTTAATTAATTATGGAGTACATATAATAGTAATTTAATTAAAAATTATGTTTATGGCTTTGATTTTAATTTATTAATGTTTTGGGTTAATTTTTTTTATTAAGTATCTACGTTGAAGTATATTTAGGGGTAATATGTGATATGTTGATAGTTACTTAAAGAGAATAATAAGATTTAGGTAGACATGTATTATTATGTATGAAGATCATTTCGAGTAAATAAAATTGATGTTGTTGTGTGAATATAATGAATATAAGAATTTTTATTAGAACGTTTTACTTGCTAGAGTATTCTTTTTCTAAAATGTTTTTATGGTATAGATAATATTATAAATAGAAACATAATGGAAGTATAGATTTTAACAAGTAATTATTGTTTGTCGAGTGCTTCTTTCCTTAAAGAATTATATATGGCATAACCTTTAGTCAAGAGTTTTCTCAACTATTCTTGTATTCATTGCTTTTTTTTGTGTAATTGTTATGTTGATATTTTGACTTATTTAACATATATTAAGTACATAACAAATGATATCCTAGCTCTTTTTTGGTTCAAAAAGGGGAAACATTTTTTTTTATTTCTTTCATATTTTTCAAAAGAAAAATAGGGTAGTGAAATAAAAAGAAGCATGGCAGGTTGATAATGCAAAGAACGAAAATGAAAATTTGGAAGCTAAAAAGGAAGATTTAAGGCTAAAATAAGAACCCCAATAAAAATCCATGAGAAGAGAAGTTGAAAATAAAAATGAAGCAAGAGGAAGATATCCAAAAGAAATGAGACAAAGAAGGGGCCAAAAAGAAACAAGAAGATGAAGATAGAAAGAAAGAGGGGCAAAATGCACCAATAGAATCCTTGGTTAGTCAAATAAAATAATAGATATATGGCATCAATCTAATGGATATGGACATCCCTTAAACATCGGCTTCAACTATAATAGGAGGACATTTTCCTCCTAGGGAGCTTAAAATCACTCCTAGAAGGAATTTTACAATAGTTAAATTAAGATCTTTTAGATATTATAATTTTACAGTTGTTAAATTAAGATCTTTTAGATATTATAATTTTATAGTGACTAAATTAAGATCTTTTAGATATGATCGAACCTTGGGAATGATTTCCAAGTAAACTAAGAAAACACCATGAGTTCCTACTTTGTCTCCCATGTCAGTTACTACATATAAATATTTGGAGCGTAACACTCATAAATAACCAATGGAAATGGATTCATGTGGCATGGTCTTCACGTAATCCATAGAGAAAAAATTAAAATATATGCTAAAGAAGATAAAAAATTATAAGGCTAGAGATGTAGATCTTCAGGATCAAAATAAAATTATTATAATAAAAAGGACTAGCTTGTTTGAGTACAAATCTTGCACTAGCAAGGTCCATGAAGGTTTTAAAACCATGTTGAAATAAGTGTACCCTTGTTTCCTATAAATTCAAAGAAAAAATTCCATTGTGGGAAGAGGTCAAAGAGGAAGACATATTGCTGGAAGATGCACATACAATAGTTAACCAACCAAAACAACGACCCCAATAATTCACTGAAACACCTCCAAAAATCCCAAGGATGAATGAATATGGGCTCATGATTAATTATCCAACTATAAATAAATATTTGACAATGCACAATAGGTTGGACAGAATGTAACAAAATCCATTAGCCTTTGCAAAAGGCATTATGCAATTGTCAACCAACTAGTAAAGAAGAATGGAATAACATCCATAAGCAACCTTGGAGATTCAAGGCCATCTAAAGACCTTCTTATAGAGTTAGAGGAAAACCTAAATTCTAAAGAGATAACATCAATATATCCAAACAAAAAATCACCATCGAAGTGTTGAAGCAACATGTAGCATAATTAGTAAAGCAACAAACTATACTTAACTCCTTATTGGTAATTTTGGAAAGAGATGTAAACATTGTAGCTCAAATTGTTGTTTATTGCCAAACCATAGTGGAAGACTTGATATTCAACGAAGTTAAGATTATTTCATGTTATAAATTTTGGTTTTGTACATGAGTAATTAACATGGTATCACCATAGAGGATGCGATAATTTTGAAAATAGAAAATTAAGTCTTTCATTTGAATTTTGTATTGCATTTTTTTAATGTAGAATATGATAAAATAGGGGAACTAAATAAATTCAAATTCCCTTAGGGAAGTGTTGTAGCTGAGCTACAAAAACAACCAAAATTTTGGGTCCCCCTATGATCGCCTCAAGCCATTACGGTTTTAATCATGTTTTTTAACTGGTTACTCTCCCCGTGACCCTTCTTATCAAACCCTATTGATATGCCCATTCACGCTTTACATATTGAATCCACACATCATGTGTTAACTCAGATACTCACTTTATGATTACATTAAGGTTTAGAAGGTTTGTCATGCTAAGAGTCTCCCATGAATTCGAAACTTAACTTTCCATAGTATTCATCCCCAATTAGTAGAGGCACTATGTGTAGACAAGGAAGAATTCAATCTAGCTTTTATTATGTTGACCATACTCATAGGGGCTTCACTCAATGAACCTCTAACATATCATGTGCGATCATAGCATATTAAACAATATCCTTAATTTGAGTACATATTAGAAAATATCATTAAAAATCACATTATTTAACCCCCTCCCAATATAAACCCAATACACCTTCCCAATTTAAAAAGCCCCTACTTTCACTATATATTGTAGGTATCCATTTTTTCATTAACATTTTTTATACCCCTTTATATTTTTTCATTAACTTTGAGCTCCATTTTTTATACTTTCCGATATAAAAACCCTTTTCCCGCTATATATCCCCCAATATATAATTTCATTTTTTCCTCATCATATATCCCCCAATATGAACCCATGTGGTATGGTATTGCTCCCGCAGTGAAGCCCCTGTGACCATACTAGGGTTTGGGAGAAACCTTAAATTGGAAAAAGAGTGATCCCCTTCTTGTTTTAACCTAATTCGCATGCCTCTAGGGGCACATTCTCATCGATATTGCGCAACATCATGGTGAGAGTCATTGCAGAAAATATTCCCCTAGGTTCTTGACTGGTCCAACCCTGCTTTGAATTAATCCTCACTCCCTAGGTTCTTATCATTTTAACCATTCTCATCTTATCTCAAAACATGATCACATTAGTAGCATTAGGGTTTATGGGAATACCCTTTCGTCGATGACTTCGCCTCACTATCATCCTCATCCCTCCCAAGTTCATTAGAATTAATGTATTGTTATCCTCATCATGCACAGATGAAACCCTGAATCCCTGAATGGTTGAATAAAGCCCCAACCTTGTTTAAAATTATTTTATGCTCTAGCTGCATTACCACAAACATGTTATGGCACTCACAACACACCATAACATCATCTTCTCAATGTTGAATCATATTTATACGATTGCACTATTGTTGGAGGGTTTTCCGTGATTTCCAAATTATAACCTTGATTTCTTCTTCCTCTAAAATGCAGCCATAACCTCGGCCCCGACATAACAACCGCATGGTCATTCTTAAAATTGATTCAGTTCACATGCAGGAAGGTTTAATACATTCGAGGATGTGTTGTTTACACACCCAAGGTTGAATATTTAAAGATGCATATGCACATCATTTATCATATCTTTGGGAAGGTCGCTTACATGAGTATTATTTGTTACATTATGTAAAACATCTCTGACAGTTTTTTTTTTCTAATTCCTTATTTATTACGCTTTTAAAGTCTTAACATTTGTGTGCATAAATGTCTTTCTTGTGGCACATAATATTTCCAACACATAGTAGTATTATGTGTGTAGGGTCGATATTAAACAGAGTTTCGAATCATATTCAGAAGGGCTTTTAAAAGCTAATGTAGCATTTCCAAAGCGTTGTTTTCACACACCTAGCGCCCCAAAGACCTTGTTGGTGTGACTTATCAAGGGTGGATAAGATGTGTGTTCATATGTCAAAAGGCATTGAAATTTCACACACCCGTTGCACATGCGGCATGGATAATAACGCTTTGAATGCAGAAAAACAATGTATGATTTGCATCATATTTAATGTTTGCATTGGGTGAAGAACACATGTAGGCATTGAGGAAGAGATAATGAGGAGTGATTCCCACGACTTAGGCTAAATCACGCTCTAAAGCTCCAAAGGATTAACGTAAACAGTTGCATGCATATTTCACCCACAACATCTATTAATATGTGCCATGCTAGTGAAAGAATAATACACGCCCTCAAATTGAAACATTACTTCCCAACGCACAAAACACATCTTATGAGATTGAAGGAAGAAATACGTTGTGCTGGATATTGCTCAACATTTAATGAAGGCTTCAAATGAAAAGTCGTACTTCAATGTTCGACGATTGTTAAAAAGTCAAACAATATATTTTGTATGTTAATATATCGACAACTGCTGTGCCGCGGTAGAAAAAAAACGCTGTATATAGCGATGGGTCCATGTGTCCCTACACCTGGAAAGGAAGGTATTCAGAATAACACATTCGAAATAAAGGCATTGCGCTGGATTCATAATCGGAAAAAATAGAAGAAATGATGCAGTACACGATGGAGGGGCGGTGAAAATATACACAAATTAAGGTTGTGGCATATTCGTGCCCAAGAATGCAAACAACGCAGGCAAGGAAAGGCCTACAACGTCACACAAGCTGCCAAAATTTGTAACTATTCTTACACGTAACAAAACCCGTCAGATAACACTTTGTATTGATATACAGGGATTCGTTGATCGAGTATAACCGACCTGAATTCAATTGTGTGGTATACATATTTCTACCTCAAAAAGTTGCACTTGATATTGTGATTGGGTACTCATGACTCAAAAGGGAATGCGACTTAGTTCTTCATGGCAGCGCTCCCATGACTTAAGCGAGGATAAGGGTGATCTACCACTTGTGTTCAATGCTGGACAGGATTATGCACAAAAAGGAACCACACAGTGAATATTTATGTTTTTAACCCAAAAACTCATGTCTGATGACGCATCGTAGCAATGGCGAAAACTGCATTTAAAGGTTCACATAAGGAAAACCGTTGATACAATGCTTCTAAATTTCCATGGTGTCCAACGACGGAGGCTAAAACACATAACCATATTTAAGTTATGTTAAAGATGCGACCTCTAGTAAATCACACCCCCACCCAGGTCGCACGCCAAAGCCTCAAAGAAGCCACAAAAATATGTGACTTCATTCAATTGCAACTATGCGACTGGATTATGATGTGACCTGCTTTGCGACCTATAGGAAGTCACACTTCTACCCAAGTCGTTGGGTCACGTTTTAATTCCCCATGCAAGCTTCGTTAGAATTTAACCTATTCAAGATGTGACCTGACAACCTCTAGTAATTCACACCTCCACCGGGGTCGCACCATCGCATTTTAATGCCTCACGCGAGCAGCGAGGAGGTGCAAATTTGTTGTAATGGGACTAAGCGACCTGCAAAAGTCGCAAACTACCTCAAAGGTCACATTTTTTCTTTCATTGAATGTGAGAAGAAAGGTCATATTTAGGGATGTCGAAATAAGTTCCTTGGAAGGGACATATTCTCTAAATTTGTTTAAATAACAAATTTCCAAAATTGTTAAAACATATGGTACTCGCATGGACCCTACTTTGAAAATACCACTAGCGATAGGGATAGATGAGAATGTTGAAGTTTTTAGGAAATGTTGTGCACTTTTACACAAATAATATGTGAGTTCCCTTTTGGTGTTTGGACCCAATGTTGCTTGTCATATTGTGTCAAGAAATGTAGGCCCAATCACGTTGTCAAACTCAAAATGGGAATGAACGTAAAGTTGGATGGTCAGAACTAATGGTTGGTTGATTAATAAAAGACGTAGTTTCCTCTTTTATAATCAATGTTAATATTTTGTTTTCAAGAGTTGGAGATGACGAGCATGGAGAGACTATTCTTCTCTAAGTATGAAGCAATAATTCACACCTAAAAGTGAGCTTCATTAAGTGGGATGATATGTTTTGAAGGAAAACTATCAAAACTATATGAAGGGAATTTCCAAGAGATTCAAAGGAGAAACACATTGCCTAATGCACTTAGACCCTGCTAGTTTTCCTTATCTAGCCCTAATTCAGAGTGCCAATTGTGCAAAGTTTATTTGTGGAAGCGAGGGAGAAGTTAGGGTTTGGATTTGATATCATCAAACTTATGAATAATGACATGAAAGATAGGACACCATTGGGGGAATTACAACTTAGAGGAGTGGGTTATTCTTTTATGGTCTCTTACACAAATATTTATTAGTGCATTCCCTTAAATCAAATATGCATGTGCAAGTTAGCGAAATGAAACTACATCTAAAACTTTTCCTATGGACGAGGGAGAGCTCGTAGTTGAAAGAATCTTTGAGAAATTCCAAGAAGACCCTACAAAGTTGCTTATTATGACAATGCCATAGCCCAAGAATGGACTATCCAGGGGTCCAAAATTGATTTCAGTTTATCATGATTATTTTTACATTTATGGTATTGTTTTTTGATTACGAATGGGTATAACTACTCTAATTTGCTTGCAGGGTAAAGAAGAACAAGGATGTGAACCTATGAGAGCTAGTATTGCACATAAAAAGTTGTATAACCAAGGTCTCCTTTAGCAAGCAAGATAGCTTGATATACACAAGCTACATGAACATTCAACAAACTTAAAGGCACAACATCAATGTTGGTAAGATGAAGAGAAGGAGAAACAACTTATGAAAGTCTCCATATCATTGCAACAATTGTTAGCAACAAGGATTTTAGGGTTTCCAAGATCCCTTCACACTCTCCACATATCTTCTCCTCTATTGCTATGTAAATTTTCCTCATCATGATGGAAATAGCTATGGGCATGTAACAAGCAATAGGATTAAGAGAGAAGTGAGGAAGTTCAAGAGTCATGACGACATGTCAAGTGTCATGGTAGGTGAACAATCAACTCATCTCTATGAATGTGCCTCTATGCGTCATTGTAGTGGACATTAGCACTTGAGTTGAGGCTAGGGTTAGATTGTTGATTTGTTCTTGAGAGTTAGAGGCACTTAGCTCTTGGAAACTAGTAGAGTGAGTTGTAGTGAGGCTAGGGTTTTGCATTTGGAAATGATATAAGTAGCCCATGTTCCATTGTTGGCTTTTTACTAGTTGCAATATATGTACTTGAAGTTGAAGCAACATTAATAAGTTGTTCTCCATGTTCAAATTTGATTCCCATGCTTACTCATGGTGGTTGTATTGGTTGTGTGATATTTTCATTGTATTTGTATGTGTGCTTCCATATATGTAATATTTATGGATTGATTTATAGTTGTTGCATTTATGTTTTTCTTTCAAATTTTTTTTTACTTATTCCTTTCCATGGCAGTGATGTATTGTGAAATAGCTTGCAATTAACTTCTTCCATGTTATTTTTCATATATGTATGATTGGGGTTTGGATAATGTATGTTTGTACCTCTATCTATAGTTTGTCAATCTTTGGTCCTTTTTTTTTTACTGTCTGGGAATTTCACTCTTGTCCCCACTCTGGCACCTTCTCATTTGACAACCAAGAGCCGAAAAATTCATGGTGGAAGTCGGGCCCAGATACCTGATGGGGCTCCTATCCCAAACAGTGTAAGATCAAATTGGGACTTCACACAAGAGAAACCCCCTAGTTGTTGGTGGTACATTCCAGCCCATCAACAAATTGGTGCTAGAAGGAGGTCGAGATGAAAAGCTGAGCCATTGGAGCATATAGGTAGTCTCATATATGTAAATGGAGTTGGCCCGAATCTATATCACGGGTTATTTTTCTGAAAACATTAACCTCTCGGTCCTAGGGAAAATAATCTATCACTTGTCACACTGTAAGTTTGATGGTGAGGGTCAAACAATGGTTTTGGGACATATGCTTCAAGTTCTTTATTTCTACCACTCAAACATAATACATTGTAAATATGTCATTGATAGTTTTTTTACCCTCGCGCTCGGAGGGCGTGTTAAGCAGTGGTGCCACACATTACTTGCAACTTCCATCCATTCATTTGAGAAACTCATCAGTAAGCTCTGACAACTACGATTTTCAAGATGTTTATGAAAGGATAAGTCAACTTAGGATGAATCCTGAAGATTCATTAGAGGATTTTTTTGCTAGGTTTATTTGTCTTTTCTCTAAATTTCCGGAAAGAGATGTCGATTAAATGTATTTGAGGGAACAATTTCACCTTCTAGTTCATATTTATCGAAAACACCTTCAATCTGAAACAAATCTTGATCCTTATGAGCATCGTGATAATATGAAAGTTACAAATTATACAAATCTTGTCCCCAATCTTGTCTTGCCTATCTCTCTTAGTTGGGAACAAATTCGAGTCTTTGAGGAGGGAATTACTTCTTTTGTAATTTCTCATCCTCCTGCTTTTTACCTAATGAAGTTCTGGTCATCAATATTTTAGATGATGAAGAATTCTTGCAAGGAATTGAACCAACTTGTACCACTTCCAAATATCTCATACATCCTATTCAATCTGAGCCTGAATATCATGTTGATATAACATTTCTCCTTGTCGATGAATCCAAGATCGAGTCTATTGACAATATGCCTTAGTGTATTCCTAAAATTCATTCACCAGCTAGAAATGACTTGGGTCTTGTCTCGGATAAATTCGATTATCCTAAAAAATTCACAGACCATGACATGCATTCATGTTCATTATTCCCTCTGGCTGACACTAATGTGTGAGATGAGAATCCTGGTACAATTAATGCCCCTTCATCTGAACCATCTCATCCATTACACCCTGATTTATTTCATGAGTCTACTACACCAGTGGTTTTTGCAAATCATTCTAATATTTATCTCGCTGGTGTTGATTGCAATCATCCACATGAGGTTGGTGTTTCACAATCAAAGTATTGTTCCTGCTCTCTTCCGTATGCATTCTTTAATAGGTGAAGAAGAGGGCCTTACATATCAGCCAATTCATATGGTTCTCTCATTGATTTCTCTTCACTTTAAATCTAAGAAGAGCCTTATGTGCCAGATACCCAACCTGATCGAATTGGTGGCTTTAACAACTTTCATACTATCGAAAATGTATTCCCTCACACCTTTGATTATTGTCATTCGTATCCATATATCGATCCTATAAAACCACTATAATTTGGTGATTCACTTTTCAAAGATTCAGGGACTCACTAGGAAGTTAAGGCACTTCATCTTCCGCTTATGGTTATGTCAAGTTCTCACGATCCTGATGAGACCCATAAACCAAGTAAAATTTGGGTTTCTGAAATTAGGGTTTCTTCACACCACACCCCTCTTAACATAATCTTTCCGGATGTGAGCTCATCTTGGAAAGCCTTGATTTGAGTGATGTTCCTCCAAGCACATATTTTTAGCTTCTATCAGCTAATATTCATCAACTTATATTCCCTAATTTTTATGTTGGAGACAATACACCGACCATTGTCTCAAATATTTTTTACTTTAACCTAACTAGTACGAATTGTGAACAATGAAAAGAAAGTGATGTCTTACAATCCACTATATGTGGGGGTACCAATCTTCTAACCTCTCTCTTGCTTGAGACTCTTCCGATTGATTCACTTCATTCTTGGGAATCTAAAGAATATAATCTGTTGAACTAACAACCTATCAGTATTCAAATATATGATCAAATTAACAATATGCTCATTGATAGTTATCTTGTCACCGTTAATGATGACCATATGCATTCACCTATTAATACTACAAAACCAACGATATTTGATGGCTTTTTGTTTGAAGGTTCAGAGATTTTTGACGACAGTGAGGCACTTCAGTGCCTGCTTATGGTTATGTCAGGTCCTCATGTCCTCAACAAAATCCATGGGCAACTTTAAACTAGGGTTTCTGAAATTAGGGTTACTGCACTTGAATCCTCCGATATCTCAATTACACCTAGAAAATGCCCATCTTTTCGATGTCATCAAGATGATCATCCTCAAAATCGTGATGGGATTATTGGTTGGCTTGAAGTATCTTATCTGGAAAATGTCTCTACAAGCAGGAACCATCTTTCCTCACTTTCATTGAATTTAGGATTAAGCATGAATGGATGTGTGTCATGGCTGAATAATAATATATTTCAAGTATATCATTCTATTTACTAGGTTTTGATTGTTGTTTGGAATGAAACGTATTTTATGACACATTTTCCTATAAGTAGACGTGACCTTCTTCCTCTTGTACATGTCTCACAAGTGAGCATTTTGGTTTTTTCTCAACTCTTCATGTCGGGTCTAACTGCTGACATGTTTGTCTTTGCAGGTTTGATTTGGAAACTCTGAGTATAATTATTTCCATTGTGTTTCGAGAGATCGATCTACTATTAAGCTGCAAAGTATATTTTTTGTTGAAATCCGTGTGGAGCCTAGATGGGACAAATTAAAGGGTATTGTCTTTGGAATTCTGGCATCAATGATGGAGATGGTCGGGTAGATGGAGCCCTGGCCGATGATAAGAGAGATCTTTTGTCTTCCAATTGTGTTGCGTGGAGTGTTGATAATGATTTTTTTCATTACTTGGCATCCGTGGAGCATTTATAATGTTTTTCTCTCATAACTTGGCATCTAGTACAAAATTTTGTTACTTTGGAAGTGTTGTGAGTTTATAATAATTCATGGCATCAATACTTTTTGAAACATCCAACTATTATAACAATTATCAAAATATTATGTTTTTTAAATGAGTATAGTCACTATTTGTTGTGTGTAACTTCCTTCACAATAGGGGAAGAATATTGTTGGCCACTTCGACCGCCCATCATGGATTGATATTATGTCAACTCAGAAGTTGAACTTGCTGAAAGTGGAGCTGATAAGACTGCCCAGTCCATTGATGTGGTTGTGAGTTTAACCACCACTGAATATCTTTATGTTTCTTTCAATCTCAACATTGTATTAACCATTAAAGCAACGGGTGAAAAGGTGGAATCACAAAAAATGGAAATTGGGTTTAGTAGTCATTGTGTTTGTTAGTTTTGTTTGTGCGAATTATAAAATGTGCACAATCAATTATTGAACAATGAAATATAATTAAATTAGTGGTTCTCGATGCTCTTCAGTGTTGAGAGAATGTATGGCTAATTTAATTGTGTCAATCTTTTATATGTTGATGGACTTCTTGTCCTTCTGCCTTCAAGATCGCTAGTTACAAGTTATGTTATGAGATCCATGTGTGTAGAAAGGTCAGCTGCATAATTGACTACTCGATATAGTCCAATATCGAGATTGTTTTTCATGAGATCGAGAATTGTCAATTATACAAAGTTCATCAAGATGGTTAGAGGCGATTGTGTCTTAAAAGAGTTGAATGAGAAGCTTGAATATTATCGTTGTGAAAAGAGTGTTGTTCAAGGGACTTCAAAATAAAGATAAGTGTCGAGGGAGACCAATAAAATAGCTAAAACATATGAATTATAATTTTTCTTTTTGTATCAATCTTTAAAAAAAAAAAAAAAAACCTTGAAATAATACTTACATTAATAAATAAGTAAGATTGAACTCTTTATTTTTGAAGATTTAAATTTCCAAAATCTATATTAATTTTTGTGCCTATAAACTTTGTGATGATGAAAGTAATCATAATCAAACCTCTCTCGAAAATTACGTACACTTGCTATATTCTTTAATTATGATTACATAAATAACCTGAAATATAAAAATATTAAATAATATAAATAATATAATAATATAAAATATAACCTATAATAATATTATATTTTAAATAAATATATTTTTCATTTCATTAAATTTTTTTTCCCACACCATCAAAATATTTATTCTTATTCCTTTTTCTCTTAAACATTTACTATTGCATCTAATTAATACATAAATGATCTGAATACATAACTTAATCTTTTTTTTCCTTTATTCATCTTTTCCTTCGGTGTTTGCATTTCCCTTATATCTATTCGTTTCGTGTTTGTGTTTCCGTTATATCTTTATCCTATCTAGGAGGAGGCTGAGGTTAGAATAATCCTTTTATTTTGTCACGGATTCAAAATAATGTTTATTCTTAATCATTTTTCCTCTATTATAACTTTTTAATGAATGAATGGTCTTAATACATAATGTTCTTTAATCTTTCTTTTCCTTTATGCATATATTCCTTTCGTGTTTGTATGTCCTGTATATCATTATCTAGGAGGCTGAGCAAAGAATAATAGAAATTCATATGCTTTTCACAGCCACTTTAATATATCGTAATGATTAAAGGTATAATAATGCGACCTCTGTTTTCTATGAAATACTGATACCAACAAGATGATAACTCAAGCTTCACAACATCTTCAAACATACTGATACCACATAATATTATTTTATTCATCGTTTGATTTTCAGTTCCTGTAAATATCAGCTGTAAGTAAATGTTAGTGAATGGATACCATTTCCTTTGCATTTTATGTCTCTCGAAACGCTAAACTACTATGATGTATGATGCATTCTTTGCTTTCTATTTATGATTTGTTATTATTTTATTTTAATTTAATTTCTAGTCATCACTATTTATTTTTAAAGAGATTCCACATATTTGTGTTTTTAGATTTAGTTATTTTGAAATTATTTAAGATGTTTATATATAATTTTGTGCAACTACGCTCAGCTCAACTATGTTGTATTCTAAAATTTATGTTTAGAATGTTGTATTATTTATTATTTTTTAATTTAATAATTAAATAATTATTTTTAAGATATTTTTTCTTTAAAGATTATATAAGTAAATATAGTTGAGATGGGTATTAAATAATTATTAAAATTTTAAAAAACCATACAGATTTATTTTTAAAATTTATATGTGTATTTTTTTAAAGATATTCTTAGCTTGTTAATGTATTTAAAAATTAATTTTAAATTTCAATTAATTTAAAATATTAATAATTAAAATATCAAGTAAATTGAATGCATTTTATATGTTTTTTTGTTTTAATTCAAATTATTATAACAAATACTTTTATATTTTTATAAAATGTTATTGGTTCAAGAATAAAGGGGATAGAGTATTTACATTTTTATAGATTTTAATTAGTTTTTCTTGTTATAAAGGGGATTCTGGGAATCTTCCCAATCTCTAGTGACTTCTAGAAGTTGTTCCAGCTTTCACCTCATATGATAGCCTCAAATTTGGAACCCATGAAGTCATTAAACCTCTTATCCTCCTATTCCCATGAACAAGGAAACCTCTTCATCCATTTTTAGGAAATCCATTCAATGATTCATTTATTTCAAACTACCTTCCTCTACTTATAAATAGAGCACTGAACATGGCGCACATGAGAGCAAGAATTTGTGTTAAATAGAGTTATGCTAGTGAGATCACAACTCTTGGAGGTATTGTGCATGTATTATGATGTTGTTGGATTGTTGATGCTGGATGTGATGAGGATGGGACTTAAGTTGGATGAGTGACAACGAATCGATCAACTAGTTGTACTATTCCTTCTAATTCATAATAAAGACATTTTTTCCTTTCCTAATGCACGTGTCAATGATGTTATATGTGTGTTTATGAATTTAATCCATTCAATTTGTTTAACTTGAATAGACCATATTTACTTTATGTTGTTTTTTGTCTTTTGTTTCCCATGGCAGGTATAAATCAAGCGAGTTAACTTGGATTGAGAGCGAAGAAAGCGATGAAGGGGGGCAAGGGAAATCAAACATATTACAATTAGGTTTCTCTCCATTTATCTATTCATTTTAAGGAAAATGTCAGATATCTTTCTTTCTGTTGTTCTAAGTGCATCACCACACTTAGGGAAATCATACTTATCTGTAGGTTTGCATTTTCATGAAACAGTGCTGAAATTATTTTTATGGGTTACCAAGAAGTTTACAACTGAAAAATGGAAAAAAATAAGCAAAAAATAGCTTGTTGGTCTACCACACGAGTTATCTTCCCATAGGCGAGGATTGCGCGTCTCTCAGAGTAGAAAGAACATTGTTGGGCAGAATGAAGAAAAATTCTTCCTTTGTTGTGCAAAAAATTTCACTGAGTGTGATTGGAGATGCTGCGAGGATGTAGGGGTGATTTGTAGAAAACTGAGTAGGAAGAAGGACCTACATCAACAACCATTAAGTCAAAAGGAAAGAATACAATGGAGTTTCAAGGGCATGCTAAATACACTTCTTTAGCAAGTTGGATGCTACCTGCGCAAGGGCATACTAAATACACTTCTTTAGCAAGCTGGATGCTACCTGCACAAGGTCACAGAGGAAAATGATTGCCTACTATTAGTGGAGTAGATTTGACATAATGTAAACTAAGTTTGAGGGAAAACTAAGCATACAACAATAAGAACAAATCAAAACACAAGATACAAAATACAAAATCTCGATGGAGTAAACAACCTAATAAAACAAGTGGAGAGTTCTCCCTCTATTAAGTGTTGGTGGTGAAAAATATATCATGCTAAACACTTGAAGAGGTTCCTCTGAGCTATGAAGCTCAAATACCCAAAACAAGGATGTCTCTTTCCCTCAAGTTACTGCAAGCGTCTCTTCCCTCTCTCAAAGGATGGTAGATCAAGAACAAGTGGTGAACCTCTCTCTCTTGGAATGAGATGTTGGTTGTGTTAGCACCCCATAAATTTCCAAAGGCTGAAGACAGAACGATGGAGAGACGACATCAAACCGCTTTGGAGCCCAAGACCTAGCCTTCCTGGACTTACAGAGGGTTGTCTCTGTTAGACATAACTTTGTTTATAGCGATAATTTTATGCTAGCTATTAGTGCAAAGGGGTTTGCTTGAAAATATGTGGTTGAGATAGCAGAAGAGGTCCATTAAGCTATGGAGTCAAAAAGGTGTAAACAAATTTAGATGGATGAATAACTGAGGTCAGGTGAAACCAAGCAAGCTAGCCATGTCAATGGATCTTAACAGCTTATGAAATCGAAAAGAGGAGGAGATTAAGGTTCAACGGGAATGCAGATTAGACCATCTCTAAATTGTGCATTCCGGTCTCAGAGGAAAACATATGTATTGTTTCAAGACTGAGCAGGGTACCCCACAAAATTTTTTATCTGCGGTAAAGAAAGAACAATAAGATGTAAAACTAGAGATGACAGATTATGAGAAAAGGTGCACTTTACCATAGAACATGACACAAGAATATGGAAAACAACATCATCTTTCATTCATCCAACAAGAGTGTTTACAACCAGTCGAGTCTATTACAATGGTTTTTTCCCCTTCCGGGCCTCTCTTTCTGTAGAAATTACACAATGCATGTATATTATTGGATTCTTCTGATCTAAAATTTTTTAATCCAATGTTAAATACATAATCCTTCAACTTAATTATTTTCGGAAATTAAATCGCCAATTGCAAAACACATGAAGAAAAATCAATCGCACATAACAAGATGTTTTACCGGGAAAGCTTAAACTAAAAACCCCAACTATCATATATTATGTATATAAATGGAACATGAAACAATCTCATATATCTCATACAAAGCTTAGATCATATACCTCTTAGTACAGTATACAATCGTTTCACACTATCATGCTGAAATTTGCACCTCCATGCACTAATTTACTGCACCCTGATAGCCTACCTCCACTGTACAATCCCTGCTGAAGAAGATCCCTAAATGAATGCAATCTTGCCTTCCTTGACTGCGCAATCCTCATTGGAAACTCCAAGGTGTGTGTAGATGCAGTTAATGCATCACTATAGTCACAATTGATAGTCCATCACACCCTTTCACCTATCTCTCCACTTGGTCTCCACTGGATCTAACATGCAAGCAGTTAACTGTTGTATTTCTTCAGTTGCATATGAGACACTGCTTCTGAATTAAATAAATAATCAATTCACTCATCTCTCACTAGTGTATCATGAGTTACAACTAGCACAACTGAGTTTAACTCACTTAACTGAGTTAAACTAAATAAAAACTCCCATAACTACTCTTCCAACTCTATTACAACTCTGCCATAATCAGTTACAGTGAAGTCCTCCATGCATGACTCACCAACCACCCTAGTAATTGTGTAATTCCTTCAGCTCACTGATGTGCCAAATTCGTTCACTGAAATCAAGTGATCCAAGAGAATAAGTTATTATTTATTTTCTAATTATTATTAAGGGCTAATAATAATTGACGTGCATTCTATTTTTAGATATACGATCTATAAATAGACTTCGCCCATATCTCTAAAAATAGAAATTCATACAAAGATATAATTTTCTCAACCATCTAGAATCAACATCCTGCTAACTTTAGAATATTCTCACCATTCTAAATATAGACATACACCTAAAAATAGCCTGCAAGCCTCACCTAGTGAAGGTGCTTAATTTTCACTAGGATCATCATCTTGTTGAATCTCAACACTCCCTCTCAACAAGAAAGGGATTATCCTTCACCCCAATCCTGCCTCTATGGTATTCGAATTTGCTCCTGCTGAGCACCTTCATCAGAATATTTTCATCCTGATCTTTTGTAGGAATGTACTGAAGCAACATGATGTTCCACTGGAAAAAATCTCTGATATGATGATACTAGATATCTATATTCTTAAATCTATCATGAAAGACAGGATTAATCGTGAGTTTAATACAACTCTGATTATCACAATGAATCACTGTAGAATCTAAATGAGAGCCAAACAAACCTACCAGGATCTTCCTCATCCAGATAGCCTCACATGCAGCTTGAATTGATGTCATGTGTTCCACTTTTGCTGAACTGAGTGTCACAAATCTTTGTTTCTTTCTATACCAAGAAATTGTTGTAGATCCGATAATGAAAACCCCTCCTGATGTGCTCTTTCTATCCGTTAGGCTACCTGCCAAATTTGCATCCGTGAAGCCATGTTACTTCACCTCATCCGTCTATCTGTACCATAAGCCATACTCAGATGTGCCCCTGAGATATCTCAGGACATGTTTGCCCGCCTTCCAAAAGATATTGGTAGGCTTAACCATCACTTGACTAAGCTGGTTCACCACATAGCATATGTCTGGTCTTGTATTAAATAAATACATGAGCGAACCCACGAACTGTCGATAAATAGCGACATCCACTACCTCTATCTTTGTAGCATACTCTTTCCTCCAATTTCCTAGAAGAGGAGTATCCATGGGTTTGCAGTCCTCCATGTGAAACTTACCAAGTATCTCCCGAGAATACTTTCCTTGAGATAAAAACAGTTCACCATATCACTGCCATATTTCCAATCCCAGGAAATAATGAAGAAGGCCCATATCCTTCATCTCAAACTCCTTTACAAGGTCCTCCTTGCATGAGTGTATCAACTACTCATCACCAGTCAGTATTAAATCATCAAGATAAAGAACATTGATTAAAATCTTACCCTCCACCACAATCTGATATAGGTTTGCATCTACCTCACTCTTGGTGAAGCCAAGTCCAGTGAAATAGATTTTGATCTATGTGCACCAAGCACGGGGTGCTTGCTTTAGCCCATACAATGCTCTTTTGAGTCTGCACACATACGACTCATTATTGAAGATCTCAAATCCTTCAAGCTGCTCAATGTACACTTCTTCCTCAATGATCCCATTAAGGAATGTAGTATTCACATCCATCTGATGAATGTGCCAACCCATCTGTGCTAAGAGAGAAAGGATGGTCCTTATGGAAGAATACCATGCAACAGGTGCAAAGGTTTCTTCATAATCAATCCCCTCGATCTGTGAGAAGCCCCAGGCAAAAAATCTTGCCTTATACTTATTGAAACTCCTGTCAGTAGCTTGCTTTACCTAGTAGATCCATCTCGAACCTACCACTGATTTATCAACCGGCCTTGGAACAATCTCCCAAGTACTGTTTCTAACAATGGAGTCATACTCCTCCGCCATGGCATCTACCCATGTGGGCTCCTGTGCTGCTTCCTGAAAGGAAGATGGCTTTGTCACGATACTCTTGCTCATGAGAGCCATGTATCCAGTGAATCGGTCAGGTGATTGTCTCTGTTTTTGCTGTGAAGTAGGGACTCCTACATTCTCTGCCACATCAAGCTTCAGCCTCTCAGCTTCTGTGGTACGCTTTTTGCCTGTTCTAATGTTTGGTTCTGCATGAGTGGACTCCTCCACCCCATGAATCTCCTCTTGTGGCTGATCCACATCTAGAGGCTCATCTTTGGGAACCAAAAGGTCCTCCTCTGCATGCAAGTGTAGCTCCCTCTCAAGCGACAACTCCATGGATTTCTCCTCATTTAATTTTATATCATGTCGCATCACAGTCATCAGATTTTTTGGAAAATAAACACGATAATTATGGGGATTTTTTGTGCACCCCACAAGTATCCCAACTTCTACAGTCAGCTCCAGCTTCTTCCTAGTGTTCTTGGTCACATGAAAATAAACAGATGAGCCAAAAATATTTAAATGAGAAACATCTGGCTTCTTACCAATAAAAGCTTCTTCAGGTGTACTCATGCCAAGTACTCTATGAAGACAATGGTTTTGCACATAAACCACAGTGTTGCATGCTTCCACCCACAAGTGCATTGGTAGGCTCTGATCATGAATCATCACTCGTGCAACACCCATGATCATTATGTTCTTCCTCTTCGTGACCACATTCTCCTGTGGGTTATGAGACACTATGAGTTCTCTTCGAATTCCTTCTTTGCTACAGAAGATATTTGAATTCATTCGAGATATATTCACCACCATTATCGCTCCACAGAACCTTCACATGCTTCCCTGACTCCTTATCCACCAATTCTTTAAACTCACAGAACTTTGAGAATGTTTGATCCTTCTTCTACATGAAGACGATCCAGCATCTACGAGAATAGTCATCAACAAAAAGAACATAATACCTATGGCTTTATATTGAAGCAACTGAGAATGGTCCACATAGGTCTGTGTGAATTCTCCCCAGCATCATCGAAGCATGGTTCTCCTTCTCATGAAAGATGGTCTTCACAAACTTACCCATTGTACATACCTTTCATGGATCTAACTACGCAAGTGTACCCTTGGGAAGTCCAGTAGAAATCTGCTACAAAATCTTCAGGGCGCCATGGTGAAGATGGCCCAATCTCCTGTGCCATAATTCACCCTCATCCCGGCTCACCACTTCTTCTTCTTTGCCCACCATTGTAGTGCAGCCATCTACCTCCAGCTTGTAGAGATTTTTAACTCGAATCCCTATCTTCTTGGTTTGACCCATTGTTTTATGTCGCAGGAAAGCTTTTCCATCCCTGAAAAAAATTTCATAACCTCTGTCCTGCAACATCACAACTGAGATCAAGTTTTATTTAGACCTGGAACATGCATAACATCTTTCAACATAAATGGTTTCCCTGACTCCCTCTAAAAGGTAATGGTACCAATTCTTGTAGCACTGTATCATCCATCGTCGCCCATATCTATATGCACCTGGAGATATTTCTCCTCCAAGTCATTTAAAAACTCCTTATCTCCTGTCATGTGGAAGGAAGCACCACTATCAAGATACCACACCGATCCCATTGCGTTTGAAACCAAGCATGCGATCAAAGAGAAATCAAGTTTAAATTGTGAGGCAAGGGCCTCACTAGCTGTAGCTCCAACAACCTTTTTATACTTCTTTTGTGGGCAGTTAGTGTCCAGATGCCCATGTTCGTGACAGTGAAAACACTTCACCTTGGAAAACTCCAGCTTATTTCCTTTAGCCTCGGATTTTGAGTGGAATTTCTTCCCCTTCCCTTTCCTTGCTTTGGAAGGCAAAGAAAAATCCTCTTCATCATTATGCTTTGATGAAGAGACATCCATGGTATTCCACCTTATCTCTTCCTGCACTAGATCCGACCAAAGTCGCTCCCAATCTGGCAGTTTCTCCCGTCCATTGACAGAGTCTTCATAGCTATGCTAACTATTCAGAAGCCCAAGGAGAGCCAAGCTCACCAAGTCATCATTAACAACTGTAATTCCCACACTCCCCAGCTCATCCCTACATTGGACAAACTTTGGAATATTATCGCCCTTCTCCATTTTGATTTTTCTAAGATTATCCTTCAACGCCAACCTCCTATGGTCGTTGGTGCTTTGGAAAAGATCTGTAAAAGCCTTCCACATTGCAAATGGAGTGGCTTTCCCATGAAGGCTTGACACAATATGGTCTTTCACACCTTCCAACAAAATCCTTCTCGTCTTCGCTACCTTCTTTTTCCATGCGTCAAGTAATGCAACATCACTCGAAGTGGGCTTAGGAATATCACTGTTGATGAACTCCTTTAAACCATTATCTTCAAGCACCACCTCCATATTGTCCTTCCAGGCTATGTAGTTCAAGTTTACCTCGAGTGCATACTCCAACCGTAACCCATTGAAATCCATTTCAATGTATACTCAACTGTCGCACCAAGAAACTCTTGTAGCAAATTCGAATTCCACCAACACAACTCAGCACCGCTTCACTATTGCAATCTTTAGTGATTAACACTGCTCCGATACCATGTAGAAATTATACAATGCATGTATATTACCAGATTCTCCTAATCTAAAAAAATTTAATCCAATGATAAATACACAATCCTTCAACTTAATTCTTTGCAGAAATTAAATCGCCAATTGAAAAACACATGAAGAAAAATCAATCGCACAAAACAAGATGTTTCACTGAGAAATCTTAAAGCTAAAAGCCCCAACTATCATAAATTATGTATATCAATGGAACATGAAAAAATCTCATATATCTCATACAAATCTCATCTCATAGAGCTCTCAGTACAGTAAAAAATCGTTTCACACTGTTATGCTAAAATTTGCACCTCCATGCACCAATTTACTGCACCCTAACAACCTGCCTCCACTGCGCAATCCCTACTGAAGAAGATCCCTGAATGAATGCAATCATTCCTTCCTTGACTATGCAATCCTCATTGGAAACTCCAATGTGTGTGTAGATGCACTTAATGCATCACTATAGTCACAACTGATAGTCCATCACACCCTTTCACCTATCTCTCCATTGGGTCTCCACTGGATCTGACATGCAAGTAGTTAACTATTGTATTTCTTCAGTTGCATATGAGACACTGCTTGTGAATTAATAAAATAATTAATTCACTCATCTCTCACTAGTGTATCATCAGTTACAACTATCACAACTGAGTTTAACTCACTTAACTGAGTTAAACTAAATAACAACTCCCATAACTACTCTTGCAACTCTATTACGACTCTGCCACAATTAGTTACAACAAAGTCCTCCATGCATGACTCACCAACCACCCTAGGAATTGCATAATTAGTTCAGCTCACTGATGTGCCAAATATTTTCACTGAAATCAAGTGCTCCAAGAGAACAAGTTATTATTTATTGTCTAATTATTATTAAGGGCTAATAATAATCGACATGCATTCTATTTTTAGATATGTGATCTATAAATAGACTTCGCCTATATCTCTAAAAATAGAAATTCATCCAAAGATAGAATTTTCTTAACCATCTAGAATCAGCATCCTGCTAACTTTAGAATATGCTCACCATTCTAAAAATAGGCATACACCTAAAATAGCCTGCGGGCCCCACCTAGTGAAGGTGCTTAATTTTCACTAGGATCATCATCTTGTTGAATCTCAACACTTTCCGCCCCCTTCATACTGCTAATGCATGTAGTATTTATATAAAAACTTAAGTCAGTTGCTCAGTCTGTTATAGTGAGAGTTCTTAATTACATTCACGCTACAGTTTTGCCAAGTGGAAACATGCATGTGGTGATAAGACATGTTCGACCATAACAATGGCTTTAGCTGTCTATTATTAATCACAGAGTGGTTAGAAACTGGTTCAAGTGATGCCAAGGAGGCAATGATGGCTCTGACATCTTGGCTCTACCTCTTCAAAGGCTCTGACATCTTGGCTCTTCATCTTCAAAGTTTTTGACATCTTGGCTCTACCTTAATGAAAAAATAGTTGCTGAGCAGAGTGTGCTAGTTGTAATGATGGCCGTTTTGTGCTAAACGACCTCTGTATCTCCTGCTCAGATTATTGTTGTAGCGAAGATTTTAAACAGAAAACCCCATTGTTCCTTTCATAATTGGCAGAAATTACCACACATTCTCCAGGTAGGATTGGTAGGGAAAATTGTGTGGAGCAATAGTGCAGGCATGAGCTGATGGAGCAGTGGCAGTAGAAGTTCATTGGGAATGGTATCAGAGTGGAGGAAAAACTATTTCGGAGGGGGGGGGGGTGGGGGGAAAGATGGTAAGTGGTAATGGAAAAGGGGGTGCACAGAGTCATGGGCATGACATGTAGCGGAGCGAGTGGTAATGGATACCACCCATTTCGAACCCCCCTTCATGGTTAAAGTTCGAAGGTTGCGGGGGGACGAAAACATATGCGGACCGTCTATTATGGAGGTGAAAGTTAAATCTTGCGATGTGCGAAAAAACGATGGAGGGAAGTGACGTGGCAAGGACGGATATGGGGCCCATTCAATACTGCACATCATAGAATTTAAGGTTTTTGTTATGAGCGGCAGAGGTAAACCTTAACACTTGCGGTATGCCATTTGCGATGATAGAGAGGTCACATGGCGATGGGGTGGGCCTGCCCGTAGATCGCAATGTTTTGTTAAGAGCAGCAGAAGGTAAATTCTAAGACTTGCGAAGTATGATATGTGATTGGTTCCCACCCATATCGTAAATTGCGGGATTTATGGTTGATCACACATCACAACTTTTAGGTCTTATCACAGGTCGCAACGAAAATCTTATCGTGTTGCAATTTGAACAAATTAACTTGCGATGTATTTAATGTGTAAACATAAAAATCGTCGATGTATGATGGGTGATGGAGAAAAAGGGTAAGGCAGCGGGGAAAGGATCGAACCATAATATAAGGATTTCAAAGAATTTAGGGTGTATACAAGGGCAAGATGGGTCCCATTATATTGCATTGGCGGGGTTTTAAGGTGGCAAAATTAGCTGCAAAAAGGTAAAGAGTGTAAATTTGAAAAGGTAAGGAGGGGGTAAGGTTATTTGTGCTTTACGATATGTATGTACCAAGTGGCCTAAAGTGGTTTACGATATGTATGTACGAACCTTCCAAGAAACTTCCTGAAGATATGCTCCTCAAAGCTCAAGTCTTGGAAGCAGACAATCTACCTGACGTGGAGGGCCAAAAAGAAGAGAGTCTTCATCTTTTCTTTGTTGATCCTATGGAAGAGTGTATGGAAATCCCAACTGGCTCAAATTATCAGACAGTGATCCTTTGCAAGAGCCAGAGACATGAAAGGTTATCACCTTCTATGATAGCCTTGATATTGAAGGTTAATCTTCAATATGTTCTATGGATACCTCTGACAAGCAGCCATAGTTACTACTTCTTCTTGACATTACTCAACTGGCTGCATTGGCACTTTTGTATCATATGAATATGTAAATACTCCGTGTTTTGAATAGGTTAGATAGGAATGTCAATAAAGCTCAGTTCTGAGCATGTAGTTAGTTGTTGTTTTTCTATGTTGAAGAGAAATCAAAAATACAAAAATACAAAAACAAAGAAAAGAAAGAAAAGAGGGCAGAAATGAAAAACAAGAAAGGCAAGGCCCCATGCCAAAAAAGAGAAACAATTCTGAAAGTGTGCAAACTTAAATGCCACTCCTGAAAACCACACTTCTAAATAGTCAAACTGTTTAATCTTGACTAATTAGCTTTTGAATTTACTGTTGATAGGATAGTGAATTTGATTTGCCAAACTGTTTAATCTTAGCTTATCAGTAGGTAGATTAAGATAGAAATTAAAGGTTCAAACATGTTCAAAACCTGAACCTAAGTTTCAAAGAAGAGATGACTCGAATCTATTTCAAATATTGGGTCAATAGATGCAAAAGATCTGGTTCTAATCAGCTCAAAATCTGAACCAGAAGGAAAAGGCAAAGACAGCTCAAAACAAGAGTTAAACCAGAGCCGCAAAAGGATGAAGGCAGTACTTTGAACTTTCAGATCTTAAGCCTTCCATTTTGTTTTTATTTTTTGCAAATAATAATCTATGTGCAGCTTGTTTTTATGCCATAGATCACAGAAAGTCAAACAGCTTAATCTTGACTTGACTGTTTTTAAATTTTTGTCGTAGAATTTAAAGAATGAAAGTCTGTTGGACAGTTTAATCTCAACAGACAGTAGATTAGGTAGAGAAACATTTGAGCTCAACTGTTTAATCTGAGTTCATGGAGAAAAAAGGAGTAGCATTAGATTATTTTTTATGCTTTCAAAAGAATAAAATGTTGTGAATAGAGTTTGCCAATCCATGTGCACTCTAATGAAGAAAAAATGTTAGATTTGTAGGATTGGGTAGGTAGAAATTTGTATTGATGAAGTCCATTATTCTTTCATAGATGATACTATTTTTCAGAGCAAAGCAAGATCATCCAGTAAAAGAAGAGCAATCCAATGGATCAGGCACAAGTCAGCGTCCCAGAGAAATCAAGTCTGAATTCTTGATGCCTTCAAGAAGGCACCATCCCCAAGTGGAGCCATTGTTAGCCACCTATAATATTTTGTTATACCAAAAGGTGGCTAAGACTTTTTTGAGCCTCCAAGGAACAAATTTTATCACTAAAAATTGTTGGCTCTTGAAGTCTATTTAAAGGCCTCATGTCTCTGTCCCAAATCCTCATTTGCTGTTCCATTTTATGCTCTGAAATTCTGTTGTTTTCATAGAAAAGACTGCTGAGAAACCATCATTTTCCTCTCTTCTTTCACTCAAAACTAACCTTCATCTGCTCCCCTTTTTCTCCATAAAATCCCCTTTTTTTTCATGATTCATTTTCTCCCCTTCATGAAAATCACTCTTATTAAGGTTGAAGACTCATTCTTTAGCTTTACCGAAACCCCTCAAAAAACCCATAGGACTTTATAATAAAGACTGTGTCATAAAGCCCTACCTTTCTAACCACTTCCCCTTTTTCATACCCCACCATACGTTATTATATAAACTTTATTATAAAGTTCATATCATATAATATATGGCCCACCGCTTATCGCAAATCGCAATGTCGCATTATCACATTTTCCATGGGTTGGTCAATCAACCCATCACTAAAACTTGCGATGCGATCAATCCGCCCGATCGCATATCGCGAAATCGCATATTCGTTTCGTTTGATTTAATTGATCCATCTCATATATTTGCGATGCGATCAACACATCGCATATATCACTCCATCGCATTTCCCTCGCCATCGCACTTTCCACAATCGCGATCGACCCCGCCGGGCCCACCGTACGATACCCTTGCCATTCATAATAAATTATGCCTTTTCCCTTTGTAAGTCGAAAAATGTCATATTCCATTGTTTATAAAGGTTTTGCCCATTAAATCCCTCCATCGCACAAAATCGAAAAATCGCATTTTCATGTGAAACCCCAATCACTCATCGCAAATATTTGCGATGCGATTTTGCGATCTCTTTAATCGCCTCTGAATAAAATATCCACCGTTGGATGCAGCCATCCAACGGCCACGATATTTCCCGCCTTCTGAAGCAGTCTAAACCTAAAAACGCATGATTTATTAATTTTTTTTGTGTTTTGCAGGTGTTTTAGTGGTTTTCCATTGTATAATGAAGAAAAGCCGAGGGTTAGGAAAGACGTTTCCTGCACCTTCGAGCTATTAAAAAGAAAATTCATAGGTTTGAATTCAATGATTTATCAATGTTTCAGGAGCGTTGATAGCACGTAAAATGGCCTGTGCGCCCCTGCACATCGACAAGACACGGTTTTATTCAAAAACAGTTAAAGAGTATAAGTTCGAAGACAGAGCACATCAGAATGAAGATTGAAGACAGTTTTATGGGGATTACGGCTAAGACAGTTATCAAAAGCCTAATCCCCAACTCAAAACACAGTTTAAAGAAAACCTAAAGTGTTTTATCAGACAGAAAGCCTCCACCGCCACATCTTGAGGCGCATTGATTCCTCAGCTACCATAAAAGCCACCTATTGCCTCAAAGCATTCGATCAGAAGCTGAACTTATTGTAGAAACAAATATTTCGCCTCCAGCACAGCCAGGGAGTTATTTCTGCCGGGAAATAAATGCAGAACTATCTGCAGAAGTTACTCCAAACATACACGGAGCCTCAAAGTCAAATAAAGATCCCACCGATCTTTGATATTAATTATAAAATAGTTAATACAGTGAAACACCTGTAAGCTTCTCCATCGAGCCCCTCAAAAGGCCGAGAAGTCATCACCCTGTATTAATTGTCTTGAGAGATCTTTTCCTCAGATCTTTTCTCCTCATTCTTCTATAAATACTTCTGTAGAAGATGAGAAACTGTTGGTCACTGTATATCTGTCGCATGTAAATAGTTTTCTGAAGCGGCTGTAAGCTCTGTTTGTAAGTGAAAATACCTAAGTTGAGCTGAGAATCCTGAAGCTGTAAAGAACCATTAGACTAAAAGATTGTAATTGGTTTGGAGCATCAATACAAGCTGATTTATGGGATCCTGGTCTATGTTGATGGTGATGTTATTCTCATTTGTAACTTGTTATTTTATTTATGTTCTCATTTTGTTTCATTTTCCACTGTAAAGAAAAGTTTAAACAGGGTTAGGACCTACTATATATCAGTAACCTTCTCTGGCTGAGAAATCTTTATTTGAATGTTTTCTTCCAATCTGTGTTATTTAGGAATGATTTAATTCAGTTTAAGCATAGGAATGATGGCGTTCCCTCATCTTATTGCCTTAGCTGAACCTTATTCTTGAATGTTATGTTCAGTATTAGTTAAGTAGAGATGAACTATGGAAAATATGGTGTGCCCTGGTCCTAGTTTTATCTCCAAAGGTTGCCTGAATATTTCCCTTGGAATGTGTTAAAAGCTGGCTGGTTTAAAAGCACTTACCAGATCTTAGGCCATTCTGTGTTATCTCTGTGATTGTCTTCGAAGTGACTAAGTAAAGAAGAGCTAGGAGAGGATTTGTGGTGAGCCCGACCCGCTAGTTTCTACTCCAACAGTTGCCTTCAAGTTTCCCTTTGTTTCAAAATGTTTTCTATCGAAAGTGAATCAAAGGCTGGCTAGTTCAAAAGTACTTACCAGATCCTAGTTTGCTTTTATGTTCTTCTTAAGTGTTTGTCAAAGGCTGACTAGTTTAAAAGTACTGATCAGATCCTAGGCTGCTCTTCGTTCTGCATCTGTTTAATTCCCCTTCTTGATGTATCACTCCATTCCATAAATCAAACTTTAAAGATATCCTTAGACATAGATGACTTGCCCCATGGACCACTCTTGCCTCTTGCTACTCCAATTAAAACCCTACTATGACTCCATAGCCCAATGGATTGAAACTGTTTTTTGCCTATCTTCTTAGCTGAATCAATTTTCGCTTTCATTCATCTTCACCCTTCATTTAGACTTCCTTCACCTTCATTTATCTTTGTCCAAACAAAACAAACAAAACCCTTGGTCTTCATAACTCTCCTAATATCATCACCCCAAACTTCAAAGACAAATCCATCTTTGTACATATTGGAGAGATCCCTCTCCGGATTCAGGAGGGCTAGATCCTAGAATCCCAAAGTGGTTGAAACGATGTTGTTTCTGCAGTTTTAGTCTCACCAATCTGCTAAAATTACAGAACCCCAACACATGGAATAGCATAATCCTTCCTTAGATGATTCTAAAAGGCCAAAAAAAGGATCTTGGAACAATACCTGGTCTTGAGGATTAAAATAACAAGCTTCATCTATGACTTCCCTTTGTTCCAATTAGTCATAGTCAGGATCCTTCTGAAAGAGAAATTCTACATATTCTTCATGGTCATCTGATATGGAATCCTCATTGTATACCAATATGTTTTCCTCAAGAAAATTTGATATATCTTGATTGATATTGTTGAATTATGTTTGAATGTCATCATTTTGATGAACAAAAGTACTTTATGGAAATAAGCCTTCTTGAGAATGTAAAATAGCATCAGTATCAATTTGTTATACATTTGTTTCTTCAGGAGGAAATACTTCAGTACATAAATCAGCAGTGGAATTAATCTCTTGATTACATAAAAATTGAAAGGTTAGTTGCATGCTTATCATCTGATTAATTTCTTCTTCAGTTAAAGGAGGAGGCAGCCTTTGTTTTATTTGTATTAAACGCAATTGTTTTCTCTCTTGTGAAGACTGATCATGGGACTGGATGTCTTCTTTAGCCTCATACAAAATATCAGTTGAATTATCGTTTGTCTCCGTAGAGAGATACTGTGGATCTTCTTTCATTTCCTGATTGCTTTCATCTTCAACTAGCTTCTCTTGGTGAACATGGCAATTACCTTGAGAATGAAATTCATAAATTTATTCTAAGATATCCTCAGGATGCAAATTTCCCAGATCTTCATAAATATTTACAAGGTATTGAATGAGACCCTCAAACTGATCAAAATAGTTTTCAGCTAATGATAAAGATGAAGAATTCTCTTTATAATGCTCATAAAACACCTTGTGGAAATATTTTAAAGAAAACAAACTACCAGGGTTCAGATCTTCATACCATTCCCTCACTTTCTCTTTTAATGTAACCATGAACATATTCATGAGGAAATCCTCATGCCATTCGACTTTCAACCTCCATGAATGTATATGAAATTTAATGATATGTAATAAAGCATCATCAACATTCTTATCTTGAAAAATAGGAATATTTCTTTCCCAATTTACCTGAGGCATTTTGTGTGGAAATTCAGGAATTTGATCTCTATTCATAGGAACATACCTGCATTGTATTCTCGGATTCATATTTTCCATCAATCCAATAATGGAGTCACCGTATGTTCACCACAACTCTGGATTCTTCTACCAATGGAGCCTTTAAGTCAACTGAAAACTGTGGAGTCGTCAGTGGATCTCTTTTTCTGGAATTTGTTGCCAATGGAGTTTCCAAGTGAATGGAACAATATTCTTCTCTTTGACTTCTATTCACCATAAAATTAAAAACTGAACTTGATAAGTGTTACTGAGGAAGATAAATTTTGTTCCCCAGTGGAGTCACCAGTATGTTATCACCTCGTAAATTTCTGAAGGCTGAAGACAGAATTATGGGGGAAACATCAAACCACTTTGGAGCACAGGACTTAACCCTCATAGACTCAGAGATGGCTCTCTCTGTTAGATATAGATTTTTTTATCAGGGGAATTTTAGGCTAGCTATTAGTGCGAAGGGGTTGGTTTGAAAATATGTGGTTGAGGCAGCAGAAGAGGGCCATTGGGATATGGATTCAAACAGGAGTAAAAAAATTCATATGGATGAATAACTGAGGTTAGGTGCAACCAGGCATGCTATCCATGTCAATGGATCTTAATAGCTTGTGAAATGGAAAAGAGGAGGAGATTAAGGTTCAAGGGGAATGCAGAGAAGATCGTCTCTGAATTATAAATTTCGGTCTCAGAGGAAAACATAATGTATTGTTCCAAGACTGAGCAGGGTACCCCACAAAATTTCCTATCCGCAGTAAAGAAAGAACAACAATATGTAAAAATAGAGATGACAGATTACAAGAAAAGGTGCACTTCACCACATAACATGACACAAGAATCTGCAAAAAAACCTCATCTTTCATTCATCCAACAAAGTGTTTACAACCAGCTGAGTCTATTAAAATGGTTCTGTCCCCTTTCGAGCCTCTCTTTCCGCCCCCTTCATACTGCTAACACATGTAGTATTTATATAAAAACTAAATTCGGTTGCTTGGTCTGTTACAATTATAGTTCTTAATTACATTTAGGCTACACTTTTTCCAACTGGAAACATGCAGGCAGTGATAAGACAAAATCGACCATAATAGTGGCTTTAGAAATCTGTTATTAATTACAGAGTGGTTAGAAATTGGTTCAAGTGGTTTCAAAGAGGAAATGATGGCTCTGACATCTTGGCTCTACCTCTTCAAAGGCTCTAACATCTTCGCTCTTCCTCTTCAAAGGTTTTGACATCTTTACTCTACCTTGGTGCAAAAACAATTGCTGGGAAGAGAGTGTTGGCTATAATGATGGCCATTTTCTATTAAACGACCTCTTTATATTCTATGTAGGTTATTTTTTCAATGGAGCTTTGAAATGGAAAAATCCACTGTTCCTTTAATAATTGGCATAAATTCCCACACATTCTCTGAGTAGGATTGGCAGGAAAAATAATGTGGAGAAATAACGCAGATAGGAGTTGATGGAGCCCTGCCAATAGAAGTTGGTTGGGAATGGTATCGGAACAGAGGAAAAATGGTTTCGAGGGGGGGGGGGGGGGTGCAAGGGTGGAAAGTGGTAACGTAAAAGGAGGTACGCAAAGCCGTGGGCGTGACACATAGTGGAGCGAGTGGTAATGGATGCGGCCCATTTAGGAACCCCCTTCATGGTTAAAGCTTGAAGGTTGCGAGGGGATGAAAACATATGCGGACCGTCGATTGCGGAGGTGAAAGTTAAATCTTGTGATGTGCAAAGCAGTGGTGGAAGGAATTGACATGGAAAGGACGGAGATGGGGCCCATTCATTACCGCACATCATAGAATTTAAGGTTTTTGTTATGAGCGGCAGAGGTAAACCTTAACACTTGCAGTATGCGATTTGTGATGAGCAGGAGGTTACATGGCGATGTGGTGGGCTCACTCGTAGCCTACAGATCACGATTTTTTGTTAAGAGCAGCAGGAGGTAAGTTCTGAGACTTTTGAAGTGCGATATGCGATTGGGTCCCACCCATATCGCAAATCGTAGGATTTATGGTTGATCACACATCACAACTTTTAGGCCTTATCGCAGGCCGCAACAAAAATCTTGTCGCATCGCAATTTGAACAAATTAACTTCCAATGTCTTTAATGTGCAAACATAAAAATCGTCAATGTGCGATGGGCGATGGAGAAAAAGGGTAACGCGGCAGGGAAAGTCTCGAACCATAATATAAGGATTTAAAAGCATTTAGGGTGTATAAAATGGTAAGATGGGTCCAACTATATCGCATGGGCAGGGTTTTAAGGTGGCAAACTTAGCTGCGAAAAGGTAAAGAGTGTGAATGCGAAAAGGTAAAGAGTCAATGCGAAAAGGTAAGGAGGGGGTAATTTTCTTTGCAGTTTATGATACATATGATATATATGTATGTATCAACTGACCTAAAGTGGGGGTGGAGCTGCTTCTTCAACTATAAAAATAAAATTTTAATAGTTAAAGAAGGGATTTGGAAGGAATGAAGTGTGGGACTTTAGAAAAATGGAAAAAAGAAGGGAAAAATGGGGTAAATGAAATGAAATGAGGGAAGAAATGAAGTTTTCTCATCGTCACACCTTATCAGCAACATTTTCTTCTTTCACATGAACTAAAAAAGGTAGATTGGTTCCTTTGATGTTTTAGATAGTTAGGATTTCCCTTCTTTTCCTGAAAATAAATGTTAGCCATGGAATATTATTTTCAGTATGAAAGATATGAGAAATAATTAGTACCTTGTGATACTATGAATCACAAGAGTCTAACAATGGCTCCAGCTAGGGATGGAAGCTGCTTCAGGAGGTGTCAAGAACACCGTAGACTAGTGGCCTGATCCATTGGGCATGATCTCAACTCTACAACTTAATCTGCTACAAGACCTCTGTGGCTGACAATATTCAAGCTAAAATAAACACTCTCTGCAAACTGAATTCTAGAATATACTTGTACTGAAAACTAGAAAGAAATCTGAAACTAAAACTGGAAAGATGCTAAGAGTATAGAGCTTGTTTTCACACCTACCCATCCTAATCTAACTTGGAGATGGTATATACACTAAGTGAACTCTTTTTCCAATGTAACCAATCAAGTAAATGACTACATGATTGATTCTTGTTCACTTTTTGAGTAGGTTGAGAAAACAAAAGGGCCACTCCCATCTTACTTGCCATTGAACAACAATATTCAAACTTTACCTTAGACTCTGCATCAAACCATTCATGGCATAGCATACTCCTTCCTTAGATGATTCTAAAAGGCCAACAAAAGGATCTCCGAACAACACCTGTTCCTGAGGATTCAAATAAAAGCTTCATCTAAGACTAGTCTTTGTTCCAATTTTCCCTCGTCAAGATCCTTCTGAAAGAGAAAGTCTACACATTTTTCATGGTCATCTGATTTGGCATCCTCATTGTATACCAATATGTTTTCCTCAAGTAAATCCAATATATCTTGATTGAGATTGTTGAATTATGTTTGAAGGCCATCATTTTGATGAACAAAGTACTTTCTGGCAATAATCCTTCTTGAGAATGTAAAATAGCATCAGTATCAATTTGTTCTACATTTATTTCTTCAAGAGGAAATACTTCAGTACATAAATCAGCAGTAGAACAAATGGAATTAATCTCCTGATTACATAAAAATTGAGAGGCTCGTTGCATGCTTAGAATCTGATTAATTTCTTCTTTAGTTAAAGGAGGAGGTGGTCTTTGTTTTCTTTGGATTAACTAACAATTTTTTTATTTCTCTTGTGAAGATTGATCATGAGACTAAATTTATTCTTTACTCTCATACAAAAGAGCAGATGAATTATCATTTGTCTCCACAGAGATATCCTATGGATATTCTTTCATTTCCTAATTGCTTTCATCTTCAACTAGCTTCTCTTGGTTATCATGACAATTAGCTTGAGAATGAAATTCATAAATTGCTTCTAAGAGATCCTGAGGATGCCAATTTCCTAGATCTTCACTAATATTTACAAGGCATTTTATGAGACCCTCAGACTGATCACAACAATTTTCAGCTAATGATAAATATGGAGAATTCTCTTTATAATACTCATAAAACACCTTGTGGAAATATTTTAAAGAAAACAAACTACCAGGGTTCAGATCTTCATACCATTTCCTCGCTTTCCCTTTTAATGTTACCATGAACATCTTCATGAGTCAATCCTCATGCCATTCGACTTTCAAAATCCATGAATTTATATGAAATTTAATGAGATATAACAAAGAATCATCAACATTCTCATCCTGAAAAATAGGAAGATTTCTTTCCCAATTTACCTGAGGCATTTTGTGTGGAAATCCAAGAATGTGATCTCTGTCCATTGGAGCATACCTGTGTTGTATTCTCGGATTCATCTTGTCCATAATTCCGAGAATTTAGTCACCATATGTTCACCACAACTCTAGATTCTTCTACCAGTGGAGCCTGCATCTCTTTTTCTGGAATTCGCTACCAATGGAGTCGTCATGTGAATGGAACAACCTTCTTTTGTTAGATTTCTATTCACCATCAAATTCAAAACTAAACTTGATAAGTGTTACTAAGGAAGATAAATTCTGTTCCCCAGTGGAGTCGCCAGTATTTTATCACCCCTTAAATTTCCAAAGGTTGAAGACAGAACTATGGGGGAAACATCAAACTATTTTGGAGCCTAGGACCTAGCCTTCCTGGACTCATATAGGGATCTCTCTAATAGATATAGATTTATTTATAAGGGGGAATTTTAGGCTAGATATTAGTGCAAAAGGGTTGGTTTGAAAATATGTGGTTGAGGCAATAGAAGAGGTCCATTGGGCTATGGAGTCAAACATGTGTAAGAAAATTCAGATGGATGAATAACTGAGGTCAGGTGAAACTAGGCAAGCTAACCATGTCAATGGATCTTAACAACTTGTGAAATGGAAAAGACGAGGAGATTAAGGTTCAATAGGAATGAAAATCAGACCGTCTCTGAATTCTGCATTTTGGTCTCAGAGGAAAACATAATGTACTGTTTCAAGTCTGAGGAGGGTACCCCACAAAATTTTCTATCCGAAGTAAAGAAAGAACAACAATATGTAAAACTAGAGATGACATATTACGAGAAAAGGTGAACTTCGCCATAGAACATGACACAAGTATCTGGAAAACCACATCATATTTCATTCATCCAATGAGAGTGTTTACAACCAGCTGTGTCTATTACAATGTTTTTTGCCCCTTTCGAGCCTCTCTTTTCAACCCCTTCATACTGCTAATGCATGCAATATTTATATAAAAAATTAAGTCGGTTGCTCGGTCTGTTACAATGATAGTTCTTAATTACATTTAGGCTACACTTTTTCTAAGTGGAAACATGTAGGCGGTTATAAGACAAGTTTGGCCATAACAATGGCTTTAGCAATCTGTTACTAATTACAGAGTGGTTAGAAACTAGTTCAAGTGATGCCGAAGAGGTAGTGATGGCTCTGACATCTTGGCTCTACCTCTTCAAAGGCTCTGACATCTTGGATCTTCCTCTTCAAAGGTTCTGACATCTTGGCTCTACCTTGGTGCAAAAACAGTTGTTGAGTAGAGTGTGTTGGCTGTAATGATGGCCATTTTTTGTTAAACGACCTATATATCTTCTGCGCAGGTTATTGTTGTAGGGGATATTTGGAACGGAAAAACCCACTGCTCCTTTAATAATTGGAAGGAATTCCCACAAATTCTCTTGGTAGGATTGGCATGGAAAATGAAGTGGAGAAATAGCGCAGGTAAGAGCTGATGGAGAAATGGCGGTAGAAGTTGGTTGGGAATGGTATCAGAGCAGAGGAAAAATGTTCTCGGCGGGGGGGGTAAGGGTGGTAAGTGGTAATGGAAAAGCGGGTGCGCGGAGCCATGGGCATGACATGTAGCGGAGCGAGTAGTAATAGATACTGCCCATTTCAGACCCCCCTTATTGAAAGTTTGAAGGTTGCAGGGGGGCCGAAAACATATGCAGATCGTCGATTGCGGAGGTGAAAGTTAAACCTTGTGATGTGCGAAGCAGCGATGGCAGGAAGTGACGTGGCAAGGATGGAGATGGGACCCATTTAATTCCGCATATTGCAGAATTTAAGGTTGTTGGTATGAGCACCAGAGGTAAACCTTAACACTTGCAGTATGCTATTTGCGATGAGCGAGAGGTGACACGACGATGGGGTGGGCCTGCCTACAGCCTGCAGATCGCAATGTTTTGGTAAGAGCAGCGGGAGGTAACTTATAAGACTTGTGAAGTGTGATATGTGATTGGGTCCCACCCATATTGTAAATCACAGGATTTATGGTTGATTACACATCGCAACTTTTAGGCCTTATCGCAGGTTGTAGCGAAAAGCTTGTGGTGTCGCAATTTGAAAAAATTAACTTGTGATGTCTTTAATGTGCAAACATAAAAATCACCGATGTGCGATGGGCGATGGATAAAAATGGTAATGTGGCGGGGAAAGGTCCGAACGATAATATAAGTATTTCAAAGGATTTAGGGTGTATAAAAGGGCAAGATGGGTCCCACTATATCGCATTGACGAGGTTTTAAGGTGGCAGACTTAGCTGCGAAAAGGTAAAGAGTGTGAATGTGAAAAGGTAAGGAGGGGGTAAGGTTATTTGCAGTTTATGATACGTATGATATATATGTATGTATCGAGTGGCCTAAAGTGGGGGCAGAGCTACTTCTTCAACTATAAAAAATAAATTTTAATAGTTAAAGAAGGGGTTTGAAAGGAATGAAGTGTGGGACTTTAGAAAAATGGAAAAATGAAGGGAAAAATAGGGAAAATGAAAGGAAATGAGGGCAAAAATGAAGTTTGCTCACCATCACACCTTATTAGCAACATTTTCTTCTTTCACCTTAACTAAAAAGGGCAGATTGGTTCCTTTGATGTTCTAGACAATCAGGATTTCCCTTCTTTTCTTGAAAATAAATGATAGCCATGGAATATTATTTTCAGTATGAAAGATATGAGAAATAATCAGTCACCTTGTGATATTGTGAATCATAGGAGTCTAACGGGTTGCACAACATATGACTCCTTCCGATCCCTCTATTGCTGGACTATGCAAGCCAGTTTGCTATGAAGCAATTTGGCCAACATAACAATGTGTCTATTATTCTTATTCCAAAGGCTTGATTTTATAGACCATTTTCAAATTCTCCCTCCTTCTCTTGTCCCAAGATGGATGGTAACAAAAATGTGGAGGTAGGATTCCTTTGTATGCTGCATTAAAGCCCCAAGGTGACTCAAAGACAATTGTACTTGGTAGGATTGAGTGAGAATATTTTTAACCAATTGTGCCAAGTGTTCCCAAATGGTGACATTCCGTCATCCCTAGGACAACACGACTATCGAAGAAATAGCTGCACTGTGTGCCAAAAGCCTTTGTTGCCTCTGAGTTATCCATAAATTTTTCATTTGACCTTAGTAAGAATGAAATTTTTTGGTTCTTCATATTATATTCCTCTCTGGAAACCTTTATCTATACCTTTTTCTTGACATTTTTAATGTCTTTCTCCTGTACGATTTTCTAGTGTTAACACTTTCCATCTTGAACTACACATTGTGTGGTCTCAATCCTTAGTCTCGAACCTTGGCCTCTAGAATTGAAAAATCCTTTAGTCAGTAACTCAATCAGTCACCAATTCTAGCCCTAACAAGTGATTTCATGAAGCATCTTAGGCTAGGGGTTTGTCAAACTGATGTCCTCTTTTCATGAGTGGTTTGCAGTCACATGTATTCTAATATGTCATGAAAATATTCTTATGAAGGATATGGATAAGGAGACCATGCTAGAAGAAAATTAAGGAGCGAAGGAAATAACATGATCATCAAGCAAGAAGACGAAGGAACATTGGATTATGACAGAAGACCAAAAGTCAATACCACATGAATACTCCATCTAATTCAAAACCCTTTGGAGAGTTGATATATAGAATAAAGCATATCTCTGATGAAGATGAAGTATTTTATATATCTCTTATTGAAAGCAGAAAGAAAGAAGCAACAATAATGACAACTTGGCACTTCCACATAATCATGTAGTCCTTGTCATTAGTGTCATGTCACGTCCTGTCACAATTCATTATTTTCCACATCATTTATGGGTTATGTAAAATTCAATATCAAATAAATGTAATGTAAAGTGGAATTCCAAGATTCATCCATGTAATATGAAAAGTCACATAGGAAGTTGAAAGGTCATTAGGAAGTCAAACAATCATGACGACAGTCCAAGAGCCACAAGGGATGGGAATGATCACCCCATTTGCTATATATACACTCTCATTACTCATGCAAAGGAATTTTCACCTTAGCTCCTCCTACCAGGAATTGGAGAGGAAGATAGTTGTTTTGGAGGAGCAAGTGAATGCTCTGATGCTCCATTATTGGGGCTAGTTGTGTTAATTGTCTTGATGCATCTTGGAACTTTAACTTAATTTAGAATCTCATTGAGATGACACCCTTTCATGCATACGTCGTAAATATTGTAATATTGTTCTTTGAATTTTTTTCGATGTATGTTGTTTCTCATACGTACCAAGGAAATTGAACTATTTCGGTGGCTTTGGTACTTATCTTGTTGAAGGTGTGTTGTATTTACTTTAAAAATAATTTCTTCCTTGTGAACTATATCATTGGTTGATCAATGATTCATTCTTATGTATGTGCTCATGTTTTCTAGATTAGTAATATTACTTTTCTATAAAGGGCCCACTTTTCTCTCACCTTTCGGGAGAAGGACCATGATACTTTCCACAGTTGAACATTTCACAAGTCATACTCACTTGCTGATCCAAAAATAACTATGTGTTACTCTCTTGTGTTGAAATTTGTATCCAAGGAATATCTACAAGGATATATGGCAGTCAGGTCGATACTCCAAGTGGCTCTCCTACTCCAAATGGTGTGAGGTCTAATTGGGACTTCACATCAGGGAGACCCCCTCGATTGATGGATTTCTAATACCATAAACACATGGAGAGGGAGAAATTACATTTTTATCTAGCTAATAGGTTTATGTCCTGAAGTGTCTTGTCATCTAATGAGTTGTATAAGTCAATAGATGGGTTGAAATTTTTCAATATTTCCTCCAATTAAGGAGTAAAATGTTTGACATTGATATTGACATTTTTTATCGCCACTTTCTCACATTCTGATAGTATTATAACATATGATTTAACGGTTGCAATTTTTTGATCAATTTTTCCCCATATTTATTCCTTAGTTTTGATCAAGAAATTCTTTCCTGTGAAATTTATCTTTATGATCTCTTGAAGGGATCGAATCTCTCTTTATTTTCCTTGAAGGAGTGTATTTCCTCGATTGTTTTGTCTTTTATTTCAACATGTGGTGCCCATTTTCTTTCATTTTATTCTTTCTTGGACTCCACTTATTTTATCCTTTATTCTAGATGTGAAATTTTTATTTGGGAGAGTTTTAAACTATCATAATTTTTGCATCCACTATAGTTTTTCTAAGGTTTTATAGCTTCTTTATACTCTTCAATTCTGCTAACGTGTTTCCTTTCCTTTTCTTCAAATTCTTTTCTAAGTTCCTCTATATTTTCTTCTTACCTTTTTAGTTGATGTTCCTGTCGTTCAAGGGCCCTCTGCATTGTCTGCAAATTGTTTTCAATCTCCTCTTTATTTTCAAAGGTTGCTATTAGAGTGCTTGCAGCATAATCGAGGATTTTGGAAATTCCTTTAGGATATTTATCACTTTGTTCCTTTCTTCAAATAATTTTTTAAAGGAACTACCATCCTTTGGGTGTCCTCACTGTTTTACTATTCTCACCTCAAGTTCCTTAATTTGATTAACTTTAGTTCTGAGGGAAACTTGTGCATTATACAGTTACTCTGAGACCTTCTCAAGCATATCATACAATTTTCTATTGTTGGAAATTAAATCCAATAATCTCTTGGCCATAACTTCACTAGTTTGTTAATGCCAATTTATCATATCAGAATAAGTTCATTCACCAAGAAAGATGGCCAAGGAGGATGCTATGGAACCCACTAGTTTTTTGTTTTCATCTATCTTTGGATGAATCATCATAATATTAAACATATTACTTAAAAATTGGTTGAGGGAATAAATCATGGACTTGTGGTGGGTGTCATTTCCCCAAGTGTAATTATTTCTACCACTCATGCTTCTTGTGGCAAGAGCATCAATTCATTCCTAAGATTTTCCATAGACTCATACTTCATTTTAATTTCAAGGTTTAATAGTCTCTTAAGGGAACTGCATGCCTTAAAACTAATCTCCATTGCTGATGATGACCCAATAATATACTGCTGGTTTTTAGCATATGGACGTGCTATGAAATTAGGACGTGGTTTCTTAATCTGAACATTCCAAGATATAGAAGTTAGCACACATGGAAACTCATCTTCTCCTAGGTTACCCAAAATACTTTGGAACTTTTTTATATGTTAGCATTTATAGTACCAGAAGCCCCACTGGAGTAGGATAGATGAAAAATATAGTTCTGCCCAGGAAAGTGCAAGAAAGGCACATTATATCCCATTACTTTCAAGACTCTTCAAACTCGGACATGATCTTTGTATATCACATCACACCAATGGTGTTTTTGTGATGTCTGCTGGCATGACTTGTGAGGTTCGAGCTGTGAGCAGGAAACTCTCGCTGATATGCTACTATTGTGTTCTTGAATTTTTGAATGTTAGTAAGATTTCTTATGATGTGAGCTTGGCTTGTTTTAGGTCACATATTACCCCTCAAGTCTTGGTTGTTATTATTGGGGAGGCTTCATGGGCACATAATAGGTGGGTTGAATCGAAAGAATTACATTCTAATTTCTATATATACATTCAAGAACTCAATAGACATTCCACTTTCACTTCATCCATATGGTCATTCATGGAGGGACTGATTTTGGTGCTAAGGGAACTTTATTTGATTACTTTATTCACACCAACTATTGTTATGGCTCCATTTGCCTCTATGTTTGGAGGAAGGTATAAAGAAATGTAGCTGCAAATTGTTCATATATCTTTGGAGATATGAGGGGCTGCCTTTATCAAGTGAGGTTAATGGGCATATACACATCTTGATATTTCTCCTAAATATTTATGTAATGAGCTTACAAAATTGTAGACAAAGACATCAGCACATAAATTTTCATATACACAACAAACTATTGAAAATGCTTTTGGTCGTAGAATTGATGACATATTTGAGTATTTTGAAGAGGAGCCCATGGCTTCTAGCAATATTATACAAGTCCATAAAGCTACTCTGAGATTTCATTATGTCGATCAGAAAATGAACCATATGACTGTTGCAGTGAAAGTCAGGCATCTTGGAGTTAGTGAAGTGATTCAGAGAGATTTTACGATAATAAATTGGGTTGCAAAGGTCTCTAGTCGCCTGTTGGCATTGAGATGGCTGTGACATGATGAAAGTGTACAACACTTTGTTGTCTCAAGTTAATCTTGCCAGAGAAGCTACATAGTTGAGTTGATTTCTTTACAATTTCCGTTGGTGGAAAGATGTGTATTTTCCCAAGCCCTTATATCTACTTGTACAATGAGTTTTGGTAGAGACTTATGAACAAGGCGAGAGTGTGGCATGCTAAGTTGATCAACCGAAAGGGAACAATCGTATTAGAAAATCACTTGCTCACATTGGCATACATACTCTTCTCAAGATGTTACTAGTATTCCAAATGAAAGGTCAGACAGAAGACGCTGGTACCCAACAATGTCTTTTTGCCTCCAATCCTACTTATTTTTGGTACCCATAAAGCAATATTAACTCCAAATGATGTTAGAACAATTATTTCAAGCAATGAGGCTTTCATATTTGTGCCCAAAAGTACGCAAATTTTGAGTCCATTTTCTGGTGTAGAACAATATTTGAGTTTGTTTAGCTCGAAAAATTTATCCACAAACTACAAAGGAGAGGATGGTTATAGAAATTGTAGCTACAAATCTGCTTCTACAACTATATTGTCCAGAGTAAGTTTTGAGTACATTGATTCATAGGTTGGGGGAACTGGTTTGGGAGCACTTGTAAGTGATAATGAGGTACCCATAATGAAATATTAACTCCAAATGATGTTAGAAAAATTATTGCAAGAAATGAGGCTTACATATTTGTGCCTAAAATTACCCAGATTTTGAGTCCATTTGCTAGTGTAGAACAAAAATTGAGTTTGTTTAGCTGGAAAAATTTATCCAAAAACTGCAAAGGAGAGGATGGTTATAGAAACTATAGCTATGGATCTGCTTCTAGTGATTATATTTTCCAAATTAATTTTTTACTACTATGATTCACAAGTTGGGGGACCCGGTTTGGGAGCACTTTTAAGTGATAATGAGGAGAAAGTCCTGATTGTCTTGAGTGGGTCTATATTAAACTATTTTGTTGTCGAAGTGCTAGGATATAGAGAAATTACTATGCTGGATATTCATGGCTCAATTTATATTCATGTTTGTGCTTGGTATGCACTTATTCCTGCTTCTCCATACAAAAATGCATGTGTTTCTATTCATTGGAGGAGTTGGAGGAGAAAGATTAATATGGTGACCAAATCGTAGGATTTGCACAAAATGGGCTTTTGGATGAGGCCTTGAAGCTCTTTGAGGAAATGCCTCGTTGTCTCATGGCATAGAATGATTTTTGGGTATAGTCAAAACGAAATTTTTGATGAGGCGTTGAAACTCTTCAAGGAAATGCCTCCGAGAGACATGATCTCATCGAGTGCAATGATTTCAAGATTTGAACAAAATGGGCTCATTGATGAGGCCTTGAAATTGTTTGATGAAATTCCTCGAAGAGATGTGATTCCATGGAATGCTATGATTTTGATACTTGCACATAATAGGCTTGTTGATGAGTCACTAAAACTCTTTTATGAAATTCCTAAGAAAACATATATTTCGTGGAATGCACTAATTTCAAGAATTTTACAAAATGGGATATCTTTAAGAAAATTCCTCAAATGACAACAGTGTCATGGAATGAAATAATTTTAGGATTGGTGCAAAAAAGGACTGGTTGATGAGGCACTAGATCTCTTCAAAGAAATGTATGATAAAGACATTGCCTCGTGGACTTCTATGATTGCAGGATTTTTAGAGAATGGGATTGTTAATGAAGTCTTGAAACTATTTAATCTAATTCCTCATAAAGGTGTGGTCTTATGGAATGTGTTAATTGTAGGATTTGTACAAAATGGACTTGTTGATGAAGCCTTGATGCTTTAAAAAAAAATCAGCGAAAAACTGCGATCTCTTGGACTGTGATGATTTCTCGATTTTTACAGAATGGTAATTTTGGTGAGGCCATGAATCTCTTCAAATAAATTCTAGGAAGAGAAGTGATTGTGTGGAATGTGATGGTTGCAGGGTATGTACAGATGGGCTTGTCAATGAGGCCTTGAATCTTTTTCAAGAAATTCCTTGACAGACTATGCTTTCATGGACTTTAATGATCACAGGACTTTCACAGAATGGGTTTCTTGATGAGGCCTTGAATATTTTTAAGGAAATTCCTAAAAAACCATGCCCTTATGGAATTCATAGATTATAGTATTTTCAAAGAATGGGCTCCGTGAGGTGCCTAAAAAACCATTGGTCCCAACAACATTATGTTGCCTTGGTAAACTACCTGATGTGTCATGTTTAGACCATTCATCTTCAGATCATCAAGAATAATTATCAAATCTACCAAGGCTTCACTCTTTGCAGAAAATTGAAAAGGTCGGTCATTGAAATCACTATAATCAGTAGTGCTAGAAATATTGGAGGCTTTAACATCTGAATCTCCAATATGCATACCCATGAGTTCATCATTGGGAATGACAGGAATCCTGCTATGGTTTATAAATTTTCCCATGAGCCAATTTGGAAGAACAACATGTTCAGAAACACCATATTTCTCTTTATGATCTACACAATGAATGCAGATGTGTAATTCTAGAATTTTGCATAGGGTCATTCATTTAAATTAAAATATATTAAATCTGCCCACAATCTGCTTGCTTCACATACATGAATAAGCCCAATTCCACCTCTGATTCGATAATGTGCACCGAGGCTCTTCTTTGACATGTGAATTATGGTAGTTTTGGAGATCAGTGGTGCCATTATCTGTTGGAGTGCCAATTTCAACTACATTTGCATACAATTATTATGCTGAGACATCAAAACCACCAATGTTGTTGGAAATGTAGTTGGTCCAGCTGAAGTAGTGGCTTGCTACAAGTTGCTCCATGTTGTTTCCTTACGTTACTTTTCTTAGCTGCCAACAGAATACCAAGCAACAACCACCACAAGAAAAATCACCACAATAGAATGTGAAACCTTCAAGCCTAGAAAAATACCAAAGTACTTCATTCTAATTCACAGCACCCATATGCCTGATTCTACAAACCTAGCATAGATGAATAGAGTATGTACTCTCAATCTATTAGACGAAACTGCAAATCTTCTAAACCTAGAATCTCTCTACAAAACTCTTATTAGGAAATAGAAAACTAGACTTAACCAAAATCCACGAAAAAAAGTTAATCAAGCACAATCAAATGTGCAAGCATATAAAGGCAACACAACAACTGATGTGAAAAATTGGCAAAATAGCCAAATCAAAATGTTGATATCCATCATACATCCGTACAATAACAGATACAAGTGAATAAAAACTCATTTCAGAAATCCTCAATCTAGGGAAACCCAACAAGGAAACCTTTGTTTCCACCACAACTCAATCCATCCGCAAATTATCGCACAAACCCAATACAAGGATATGAATAATTCTGTGGGTTTTTTTTATTTCACGTTTTACTAAGATAAGTTCAGATAAAAATTCCAGGAATTCAATATTCTACATAAATTCTAAAAAACAAACCATCAAAAGAGTCGAAATGTGAAGGATCTAACATTTTTACCTTGTAGAGGGTATTTTCACCTCAAAAGCTTCTAATTAAACTTGAACATTTGCAAAATATAATAGTTCATAAAACCTTAACAAATACCAAATTTGAAAATCATACAACTACGAAAAACACCCAAAAAGCATAAAGAAGTTCATCTTGATCTATAAGGATGAGGGATGTTGATGCAAGGCTGGCCCTGCAAACCCAGAATCTTCAACACTCACTCATGAGTTAGAATGCATCTCAAAAAAACTGCCCAAATAAAATCTCAAGTCCGGCAACTATATACACATCATTTCGAAAGCTCCTCCTTAACATATGGTTCATAAACCAAAAACCCAATAACCAATTTAATTGCATTTAAACCCACACCTCAATTGGTATTTACAACCAAATCATACTCTCACTATCCAAAGTTATTCCTCAATTGAAAACTTTTCAAAGATCTTATAAAAGACTTTAATTAAAATTCATTGGTTTCCAACTTTGTAATCAGATTAGACTCTTATCATATCATTGGATTCACATGAATATATATGCGCGCTCTTGATTTTTAACAAGCTGGACACTGTTTAATTAACCAAACCATATGGAAAATCAAATTTCAATCATAAGCAACCACACATTAACTTACCAATACATATCAATGGAATGAACACAATTCATAATGCGCCTTCTCTTTATAACGCAGGTTTCATACTTCAACTCCTCACAAATAAACGTATGAATCAATTTCAATATCAATTTCTGCTCTTGCGTCCTTCCAAACTCAGCGCACCACTTGAATTTCCATCTTGATACTTTGGATTGCTCACTCTAATTTCAAAATTCGATTTATTGCAAACCGATCCCATTCAACGCAATAATTTCCTGGCTACATACAAATCTGTTAAATAAAAAGGGGCTTATCTCCAACGCTTGCACAAATCCATAATGCACCTTCACTTTAACCAAGTTCGATCAACGCTTTCACACTTCAACTTTTGTTCTGCATCCTCGATTCAACTCGGTCTCCAAACTCCTCCTTTTAATCGCACGCCTTTACCATTTAACTCTGCGTTCCACGCTACAGCTCGACCCTATGTAAACGCTGCAATCCAACGCTCATATTCTGTGGTTGATTCCTCATATCGAATTATTCATCCACGCATCTGGTCTTGGTTTTAACTCGGTTTCAAAATTAGATATTACGGTTAGCTTGTGCGGATTTTAATCTGCAGCATGTGATTGCCAGATTTAATCCAAATTCCAACCCATGTGTCGATTGTTAATCGATTGTTGAGCCATTAACATCGTTCCATTAACGCTTCCCCATATACTTTCTCCTGTTGTAACTATAGCATTACAATGCTGTATATATTCTATACAATATGTGATTCAACCTCACAATTTCTTGATTCAAATACATATAACACCTATACAATCCACAAAATGAACCAAAACACGCTTCCAAGTAAATTGCAACGCAAGCGCTGGCTTGGTTATTGATTTATTGCCACAGCTCAACAGATTTCAACTTTAACCCAGCATTCTAACACAACATATGCTAACATAGAATTATGAAATCCAAAAGATCAGAACCTAATATACTGGTTCAACATAAAACCGCAGACCCAACGCATTTAAAAGTAGCTATTCACACAATATTCATACCCAACTCAGCGTCTTCTACATTCAATCAGTTTTGTATTGTGGTTTTTAACAAAATTGGCATCGATTATTCAAATCGAATTGTCAATCCCATACAAAATTCGATTCATTCAATTGTCTTTGAATTCATAAACACATCCAATTCATATGCGCATAATTCAACTCTCAATTTCAGAATCTAACAAGAAATTTCCCAATCAACCAATATATATAATCTGAAACAAAACAAAATTACTTACAAACTTTTGTTTGGCCAGATATTCGAGATCTATGGCCCTTTACAATTGCTCGAAGGCTCTCAAGTAGAAACCCTCTCACTACTCACAACTCTTCAACTATTCAAGTGTATTTTCCTCACAAAAACCACTCATATTTATACATAAATAATGAATTTAATTCACTCCAAAAATCTCTCCACCTAATCCTCAACTAAATCTATTTTAAATATATTTTAGGTGTGGACTCAACAAAGTCCCATACATAGAATTCCTACTCCCTAATTTTGCTCCTAATTCTATTTCTCTCATATCCTTTTAATTAATAAAATAATATTTACAAAATCCTCACTTTTATAATTTATCTCCTATTTTATTTAAAAATAACAAATTAATTAATAAAATGTCTGTGGGGTCTTGGTTAAACGGTGATGAGGCGGGCTGTTATGGCACTCATCACAGGTTCAATTCCCTTCACCGATCAGGGTGATGTATCTAGACATGTTGATGAAGATGTAAAAGATGTAGTCCTACCAAACTTACAAAAAAAAAAACAAATTAATTAATAAAATAATAAAAATGTCAGACCCCCCTTTATTACATATTAAAAAATGAAAATTGGCCTTGATGCTCCTGCATCAGACTCCCAAGATTGAAATTAAACATGATCGCCTGATCATGTGTTCGGATCTGTGTATGCCTGGATCCCATATCTTGTGATGTAACTTTCCACTTGTCGTTGCTTCTATCTGTTGTTGTTCTTCAGGTTTCCACACTTTATGCTGTATTGCCCCACTGGCTGTGCTCTCGCAATATTTTGCTGTCTTTCTCTTGTTGTCGCTCCTTTTCTTTCTTTCTACTGTCTTTCTCTGAGACATTTTCATCATTAACCTCCTTATCAACTCAATCTATCTGCCCAGTATATCCTGTGTCTGCTGATTGTTGCCATCTCTTGATTGCTGAACTCTCATTCTTGCCTGTTCTTCACTTGTTTTGATCGCTTCCTTTCCACCCTTACTGCTGTTTTGTACCTTTTCTGCTACTGCTACATTGTCTTTTAGAACAATTTCTTGCCTCTGTTTTCTGCATCTTTCAACTTCTTCTTGATTATTATTTATGACAACTATTTTGTCATCCTTCTTCAGCAGTCTCTCCTTAACATCCTTCAGTAGATGTTCTTCCTCTACTTCTTCCATTTAGCTATCCACCTGTGCCAAATATGTTCCAGTGTCTGCAACAACATCTTCAATTATAAGACAATCATTATAATAAAAAATATAAGGCCTCTGTACCTCTTTTCCCTTTAGCAACACTTTAGTATGTTGCGTTGATTTCTCTTCTTCTGTCAGCATATCAGTATGCTGATCCAAACTCAAAGAAATTTTGAGATTTTCAGCTAGTCTCCCCTTCTCATCATCTATTTCAATGATGTCTTCCAGCATTTGTCCATTGTAGTGAACTGATTCTTTCCCAGCCTCTTTATCATATTCTGCTTCAAAACTTTCATCTTCTAGAAGGCACTCTTTCACATCTTTGACAGTTTTAAAAGACTGTCTATCTTCTTCCAAACCTGCAATCATACACAAATAATTAGTTTTAAAATCACAAGACCCTATGGTCTTATTTGATGCTCCAGTCATCAAGTCTTCTGGCTGCTTCGAATCATTCATATGATTCAACTCCTCTAGCTCTTCATCACTTTCAAAAAGTAATGGTCCACTTTCTGGTTCACATATCGAAACTTCAACATCTTCCTTTTGTTGTAGCTCAATTCTTTCGAGCTTCTCTATCCTCTGTTTAGCATCTATAACCTATTCAAGTTCCCTTAGTTCCTTCATCAACTGCATATTCACCTGATGATTCCTCTTCTCTTGTAGCCTCTACCACTTCACCTTCTTTCTCATGACATAGCCATGCTTCTGGTCTACTTCATTTCTTTGCAACATCTCCATTAACACCTCAAGCTGAACTACTATCTCAGCCTTCTCCTGCTCATATTCCTCTTTTCTTAACTGTCTTTGTATGCCATTTGCCTTGAAATCCTTCTCCTTTTGTCCTCTGTTGTGGTCTCTTTCAGTACCTCTGTTACGACTGTCACTAGTCATCATCCTCTCCATCTCTATGAGTTCCTTACTCACTCTACTATGAGTTGCACTAAAGCCTCTACAATAGTAAGTCCTGTCTTGCCGCCACTTACTTCACCAAGCTCTCCTCACTCAGTCTTTTGGCAAGCAATTGGTTCTCTATCTCTGGAACCTCCTTTGAGCACTTCTCTTTTCTGGCTTCAACTCATCTGCATCTTCAAAGAACGCAACTGTCCTCCTTATCCAATCTCTATTGGAATTCCTCAAGGTTCTGCCACATCTATGTTTTCACTTAGAAACTTTCACCAGCTTCCTTTATCTGTTAGCAATTTAACCTCATCTTCTATGGAATTGCCTTTTGGGAGTTGCAATAATACTTCTGCTTCAATGCAAAGACTACAATCTTTTAATCTTCAAATCCAAATAAAACCATATCATCTTACCTTCAAGATCTCGGTCTGATCTTGTCCTTCCATTCACCTGCACTTTTGAATGGACTGTCCTTCCCACTAGCTTTCAGCTGTGTCTTCAAACTCTGTTACTTCCAAAACTTACAAACATCCCTCTTACAGTTTAACTACTGAAATCTTACTATAAAATTTCATTCATTTCATATCTGCTAATCATTAGACAAAACTGCATGCCTTCAATTACCTTCAGAATCTCACCATTCCTGCAAATCTGTTTCAGCAAATCTTTATGCTTCCACTGCACAATTTCTCGACATTAAACTATTGTCAATCAGATTTTAAAATCTGATCCTTTCTTCCAATCTTCCGGCTTTATCTGGGCAAAGCTTTAGCTATCAGCAACAATTCCTTCTTTGCTGAGTTTCTTCCACACAGAGATCATTAACAGTTTCTTTCATTACTATTCCTTAAGGTTTGATCTCCTTTGCTGAGATACTTCATTGCTGCCACCATCAATTCTCAATCTATTCTTTTGTCAGCAAAACTCAAATCGGAATTAAACAAATACAATACCTACACGATTCTTCATTCATTTCGGCAATCCTGTTCGCTGCAATTGTGTACTTCTGCATCTCAGATTTAGAATATGATCTTCCTTTTATTATTCATCACACACTCAATAAAACACACTTCAGTTCTCAACAGAACCTTCCTTCACTTCATTCAGAAAAGCAAACATCTTCAATTTCAACAGAGCCAAGCTTTGATACCAAAAATGATGCAAGGCTGACCCTGCAACCCCAGAATCTTCAACACTCACTCATGAGTTAGAATGCATCTCAAAAAAACTACCTAAATAAAATCTCAAGTTCGGCAATTATATACACATCATTTCGAAAGCTCCTTCTTAACATATGGTTCATAAACCAAAAACCCAATAACCAATTTAATTGCATTTAAACCCACACCTCAATTGGTATTTAAAACCAAATCATACTCTCACTATCCAAAGTTATTCCTCAATTAAAAACTTTTCAAAGATCTTATAAAAGACTTTAATTAAAATTCATTGGTTTCCAACTTTGTAATCAGATCAGACTCTTATCATATCATTGGATTCACATGAATATATATGCGCACTCTTGCTTTTTAACAAGCTGGACACTGTTTAATTAACCAAACCATATGGAAAATCAAATGTCAATCATAAGCAGCCACACATTAACTTACCAATACATATCAACGGAATGAACGCAATTCATAATGCGCCTTCTCTTTATAACGCAGGTTTCATACTTCAACTCCTCACAAATAAACGTATGAATCAATTTCAATATCAATTTCTGCTCTTGCATCCTTCCAAACTCAGCGCAACACTTGAATTTCCATCTTGATACTTTGGATTGCTCACTCTGAATTCAGAATTCGATTTATTGCAAACCGATCCCATTCAACGCAATAATTGCCTGGCTACATACAAATCTGTTAAATAAAATGGGGCTTATCTCCAACGCTTGCGCAAATCCATAATGCGCCTTCACTTTAACCAAGTTCGATCAACGCTTTCACACTTCAACTTTTTTTCTGCATCCTCGATTCAACTTGGTCTCCAAACTCCTCCTTTTAATCGCACGCCTTTACCATTTAACTCTACGTTCCACGCTACAACTCAACCCTATGTAAACGCTGCAATCCAACGCTCATATTCTGTGGTTGATTCCTCAGATCGAATTATTCATCCACGCATTCTGGTCTTGGTTTTAACTTGGTTTCAAAATCAGATATTACGGTTAGCTTGTGCGGATTTTAATCTGCAGCATATGATTGCCGGATTTAATCCAAATTCCAACCCATGTGTCGATTTTTAATCGATTGTTGAGCCATTAACAGCGTTCCATTAACAATCGCCCGAAGGCTCTCAAGTAGAAACCCTCTCACTACTCACAACTCTTCAACTATTCAAGTGTATTTTCCTCACAAAAATCACTCATATTTATACATAAATAATGAATTTAATTCACTCCAAAAATCTCTCCACCTAATCCTCAACTAAATCTATTTTAAATATATTTTAGGTGTGGACTCAACAAAGTCCCATACATAGAATTCCTACTCACTAATTTTGCTCCTAGTTCTATTTCTCTCATATCCTTTTAATTAATAAAAGAATATTTACAAAATCCTCACTTTTATAATTTATCTCCTATTTTATTTAAAAATAACAAATTAATTAATAAAATAATAAAAATGTCACACCCCCCTTTATTACATATTAAAAAATGAAAATTGGCCTTGATGCTCCTGCATCAGATGTCCTTATTGTAGGTAGTACTGAGATTACATTGGAAACACAAACTCTACCATTGTAAAAAAATACTCCAAAACCATAAAATAGAAATAGAAGATGCATGAGAGTCTACAAAAATAACCGAAATTCATTAACATCTCTAGTAGAACCACTGCCATTTCTAGCCCTCTTCGAAGAAGAAAAATTGACGTCTATCCTCTTCAGGGACCTTGGAGGTTTGTTTTATATATATATATATAGTTGTTCACAAAAGAAATACCAAATTGAAGTTTTAAAGGGAAAAGTACGAACGATTGTGTACACCCTGCTTAATATTCAAATATTTCTTTAAGATCTCCAGCAATTCGAGCATATAAAATTTGCAAAAAAAGCTCTATTTCTTCATCAATGATGAATGTTTCAAAGCTATAAATAATGCTATGTAGAAGAATTATATAAGAGATAAACTGCAGATGGATAGTTTCTGAAACTCCCAAATATTAAGGTGCAAAGATTGTTAAATCCATTAGGTAAGAATTTCTCAACCTGCAAAGAACACAAAACTGAACGATGAGAAAATGAAATTGCATAAATAAATTAAATTTTTTTTGTCAAATACCAAAAAGAGCTAAATGGAGCAAATCAAAAGTCGGATTGCCTCAACGCACAACACTGCAACCCCACCTGCAAATGTTAAGGCCTTTAGACATTTCAACGTCTGAATAATCGAACTCTTCTTCTTCTTCTAGCACATAACTTAGGATATACTCAATTTCTCTCATCTTAATTCACAGATCACGACATGACTGATTGCATATGACTGATTGGAAGGATTCTCTATTGTCTTCATTGGCAAACAGTTGGGTGCCCAGCAAAATCCCAACCGTCAACAGTGGGAGTGGAGAACTCCATTATTTTTGGCATGTGGGAATGGAACTTTGAATACATAAATGCACAATGTCAGGAATATATACATAGATATTGTGGACATATGTCACTCATAAACAGAAAATTTTGACTAAAATTTCAGGTAGACTTATTCAAAAGAAAGGCTTATCGGCCTAAATATATAGGAAACATAAAGTTTATGCGAACCTGGAAATAGATACAACATGGGAGATAAACTAGAATGAACATGGGAAATAAGCCACAATGAGCAAAAGTCATGAAAATTAAAAAGTAAGTTTATGTGAATATGAGAGTGAAAATAAAATTTAAGGTAGAATAAATAAAAAACATGAGAGTGAAAGAAGAATAAAGTATCTTCATTATTTCACCTTTAATCATTACGATATTTAAGTGGCCGAGGCTTCTGGATAATGATATTTGTGCAAGGTAAATGCAAACACTATATATATATATATGGGCAGAAATGTGAAGTTGGGTTACACTTTTGTGAGAATCGGGGGCGGAATTTTTTTTTCGGCAATAGTTCGGCCGAACTATTGGATAGTTTGGCCGAACTTTATGAGAAAGTTAGGCCGAACTCGTTTTCTCTTTTAGATTGATGGCACACTGACGGCGTGGGCAAACAAATTTTTTGCTAGAGATGGGAAAACCGACAAGAAAATTTCAGCCGAACTTTGAGTTTGGCCAATTTTTTACTCTTAAAATAGTTCGGCTGAACTATTTCTTATAAATATATCACTCGCGAAGTTCATTGTTTTCCTGCGTCTGTGTTTCTTTGCCCTATTTCTTCGCGCATTTTCTGTGTTTATTCACACATTTTCTTTGTTTTGCTTTGTTTATTTGGCGCTGCTGCTGGTCTGGGGCGGCTTTCGCTCTGTTGGTGATTATCTGCGGTGACGTCAAGAAAACCACCAGGTAGGAATTATTTCTGCTACTGATTCTCCACCTGTGCATGGAAGTTTAGTTCAAGTTGAAATGTAATTCTGGGTTTACTTGGCTCATCTCTGTTTTATGATTACAAACTAAGTAAAATTAAATGTTTTTAGCTATGGAGCATTGTCTTATTGTATAGTTGTTTTGTGTTTTTTGATGAATAAGAATGGGCTTTCAATAATGAAAATAGTCTTTCCCTTGATCTGTGCCACCAGCTGGTCATCAGTAGGTAGCTTGAGATCATCCTTGGTCTGTCTAGATTTTTTCAACAGGCTAACAAAACCATCCCTAGAAATGTCGATTAGCTGATAAACAGTGTGAAAAAAATTCTTGTTGTTCCTGTAAATCCATCAATTTCATCCGCTCTAGTTGATTCTTAGTGTGTTACGACATGCATTAAGACAATTGGAGAGTAACTAAAGTTCCTCTCCCGGTCGAGCTCCTTGGTTATTATTGGGCCTAGGATGTTGCTAGTTGGTCAATAGCCTATATATCCCAGTCACATTGTCAGAGGGTTCCCCCTTGCCATACACAACCAATATGGATTCTCATTAAGTGCCCACCATAAGTTCATTGATAGCCCCGGTCAGCCAATAATCTATCAGGACTAGAAATCGCTGGATCAGCAGCTCCTCCGGAATGACTGGTAATACCACTTAGGGGCGGATAGACCATCCACTCAGTGCCGCTACCCACTTCTACTGAGGCTGGGCTTAATGGGAGCAACAACAAAGGTAAATCTTGCCTCTTCCCCAGATTTTTCTTGGTCATCAATATGACCTATCTCTAATAGAACCAATTTTATTATCTGAACAATCGGGATTCTCCACTTGTCCATGGAAGTTTACCACCCCTTTTAAGCTTATGCCGTTAGTGAGCCTTCTCTTGATTCCTCAACGCTGGAATGTGCAACCTTTAGTATTTTTTGTAATCACTCATGGTGTGGATAGACTGTAGATAAATGGCCATAATTATGCTTTAAATTTCATTACCTTTTGCTGTAAGGTGTATGTTGAATTTTTGGTAGTATGATATGCATTCGGTTGCTGCAGTTGTTACTGTTCCTGTGGATCCATCAATTTCATCTGCTCTAGCTGATTCTCCACTTGTGCATGGAATTTTACCACCACTGTTAAGCTTATGCCGTTACTGAGCTTTCTCTCGATTCCTCAACGCTGGAATATGAAACCTTTACTATTTTTTGTAATCGATCATGGTGTGGATAGACTGTAGCTAAACGACCATAATTAGGCATATGAGGGTGAAGGGAAATTTGTTTTATAAGAATAATTATTGAACTAGAATGATCTATTGTTGTAATGTGACTACATATTGTCTTTTTCGGATGTATTTCTGTATGAGGAAGAATTTGATCTTTTATACTTGATAACCTGTTATGGGTATATCAAGAGGATTTTGTATATGAACTGTTATCAATATATGAAACCGTGTTTTTTCTTCTAAATTCACATATGTTCAGTGGTGTCACTGTTTCACTTCTAATATTATGTTGCTTAACTTGATGAACAGGTGGAACTCTGCTGGGAGGCCTCTCTGTTTTTTGAATCTTTTCTCATACTGTCAAAGGTCGTTATATGTTATATGGGCTATACTGTATCATTATTAGACTACATATATTCATATAGAACTGGCAAATAGTATGATGGAAAACAAACATAATAATTTATTAGGACATCACAACTTGCTAATTAGTTATTAGACTACATATCTTCATATAGAACTTGCATATCTTCATATATAACTTGCAAATAGTATGATGGAAATGTGGATCTCAAAGAAAAGTCTTGATTAATGCTTCTAGAAACTAGACATAATAATGTATTAGGGCATGCTCCTTTAAGTTGCAAATAGTATGGTCGAAATGTGGATCTCATGACTCTTCATGATTAATGCTTCTAGAAACCAAACATAATTTAATGTATTAGGACATAATTTAATGTATTAGGACATGCTCCTTTAGGCTTGGTGGAATTACTAGAACTTGCAAATAGCATGATGGAAATGTGAACTTGCAAATAGTATTTTGGAAATGTGGATCTCATGACTCTTCATGATTAATGCTTCTAGAAACCAAACATAATAATGTAGAAACCAAACATAATAATGTATTAGGACATGCTCCTTTAACTTGCAAATAGTATGGTCGAAATGTGGATCTCATGACTCTTCATGATTAATGCTTCTAGAAACCAAACATAATTTAATGTATTAGGACATGCTCCTTTAGGCTTGGTGGAATTACCTTTGTTTTTTATTTCTCTCTTACACACATATATATATGAAGAGATGATCCCATTTTTTTTATTATTCATAGATCAAATGTCATTTAAATACAATATTTATCATAATGTACAATGATTCATTCCATATTATTCATAGATCAAATGTCATTTAAATACAATATTTATCATAATGTAAAATGATTCATTTCATATTATTCATAGATCAAATGTCATTTAAATACAAGATTTATAATAATGTACAATGATTCATCCCATATTCATTTTTACATTCAGGAGGAATCATTTAAATACAAGATTTATCATAATGTACAATGATTCATTCCATATTATTCATAGATCAAATGTCATTTAAATACAAGATTTATAATAATGTACAATGATTCATCCCATATTCATTTATTCCATATTATTCATAGATCAAATGTCATTTAAATACAAGTTTTATAATAATGTACAATGATTCATTTAATATTCATTTTTAGATTCAGGAGGAGCTTTTGAGAATGTTATGATAATGCCAATAAAGAATGAGCTAGACTCATATTCAACATCTATTAATTAGATATGAAATTTTAGAATTAGATATGAAAATTTATAATACTACCATGTACATTTGGGAATATTTATTTACATGTTTATATAAATTATATATGTACATGTATGTACTTCTTTTTTTTCATAAATTATTTCGTTAAAAAATGAACCCTTTAAATGATGAACCTAGTTAATGCTTCTTCTTCATGAAGAAGTCTACTTGATCTTTCAGTTTGAATTTGATGATGGTCCTTTGTTATCTTTCTTGACTACTTCAAATTATTGACACAATCATATGCTTCTTGTTACTCTTTTTATTCCTTCCTTGTATTGTATTCTCCCCCTTTGATATTGTGTACTCTCCCACATAGATATCCTTTGTTATCTTTCTTGACTACTTTGTTATCTTTCTTGACTACTTCAAATTATTGACACAATCTTCTTGTTACTCTTTTTATTCCTTCCTTGTATTGTATTCTCCCCCTTAGATATTGTGTACTCTCCCACGTAGATATCCTTTGTTATTTTATTGACTACTTCAAATTATTGACACAATCATATGCTTCTTATTGCTATTTTTATTCCTTCCTTGTATTGCATTCTCCCCCTTAGATATTTTGTACTCTCCCACATAGATATTGCAATCAATTTTGATGGTCCTTTGTTATCTTTCTTTACTTAAAATTATTGACACTTGATCATATAGATATCATATAGATATTGCACTCAATTTTGATCGTCCTTTGTTATCTTTCTTCACTACTTTAAATTATTGACACAATCATATGTTTTTTGTTACTCTTTTTATTCCTTCCTTGTATCTATTCTCCCTCTTAGATATTGTGTACTCTCCCACATAGATATTTCACTCAATTTCATAGGGTATTCTTTTGAAGTCAAATATATTGTATTCTCCTCCTTAGATATTGTGTACTCTCCCACATAGAGAGCCCTTCTTTTCAAGTCAAATAAGTGACCATAATTTACAAGAACTATCCCTAATTTGTTTCTCAAATGTTCAAATGGTTCTCTAACAAGATAATTTACAAGAACTATTCCTAATTTGTTTCTCACATATTCAAATGCTTCTCTAACAAGAGGCTTTGTGGGTATGTATTCCATATTCACTATTTTCTCAAAGACTTGTTGTGTGAGAAAGTGGTACTTTATGATGATATGTAAATAGTGATTGAAGGAAGTAGAATATTTTATTTTTGAAATTATTATTACACTTCTATTGAAACACTTAATAGATATATAGATTTACCTTAATATCTTGTAGAGCCCATTTCATCCAAAACACTAAAAAAGAAGTAATTGTACTATGTATTCCACTTCTACTCACTCAAAAAGAAATTTACCTTAATATCTTGTAGAGCCCATTTCATCCAAAACACTCAAAAAGAAGTAACTACTATGTATTCCACTTATACTCTAGATAGAGAAAGTAATGACTCTTTCTTGCTTAACCATTAAACCAAAGACTCTTCTAAGTAGAATTATACATTGTCCACTTGTACTTTTCACAAGCCTAGTTGAATCTCTATATGTTGTCAATGTAAATTTCTATTAGTAAATTTGGTGTAAATTTGTCAATGTAAATTTCTTAACCTCTATAAGTTCTATAAATTTGTCAATGTAAATTTCTTGACTTCTACAAGTTCTATAGTTAGAGTCTGTAAAGGGCCAGGTAGCCTCTAGATCTCATCTTGTATGAAAGGTGACATATCTAGTAAATGTCCCTACAGTCAATCTCTAGAATAGATCTAAATAGAAGCTCTTCATTTTAATATCCATAAAACACAACCACTTTAAGGTAAACTGTGTACATGTGTCATTTCTCCCACAAACTAAAGGCTTCCTCTCATTAATTTTAGATATGAATTCTAGACCATAAACGTTTTAAGTCAAACTTTAAGATAAACCATGCACAAGTCATTTACCTCATGATCTTGTGTCATTTCTCCCATGTCCTATATATTTTTTATTGAATTTTTTTTTTTCAGGGATAAGAAAACCATTAAATATAGTTGAAAAATGGAAATTATGCATAGAAGTTTCGTGCTATCCCAATCGAGAAAAGCGTTGATTACGCATATGTGCTTTCCAATATTGCGACTAGCAAAGTCGTCCAAAGGAAAATGAATATACCGGGAAGAACAACAAACAACGAGGCATATTATATTGGATTGATAGAAGGCTTGGGAACAACGATGGAGTATGGATCAAATGCAATTGTATTTTTCACCAATTTTGAACTTGTGTGCAACCAGATGAATGGCGTGTGCCAAGTTAAGAAGGAGAGGCTAAAAGAGCTGCATGGAATAGCAAACAATATTGTTAGCCAATTTCAATTTTTTAGTATAAGGCATTATACAAATGTCAATAAGATGTTTGTTGATCTATTACATGGGGCAATGCCAATTCATGATTCGTCTATCAAAGATGAATTAGAATTATATAGAGAAATGCCAATGCAAGATTCATCTCTCAAAGATGAATTGGTTTTAAGATGCTCTTCTTCAAAAATTCAAGATTCATCTCTCAAAGATGAATTAGTGTTGAAACGCTATCCTTAAAAATTTATTGATGGACATTGTAATATATCTTGGATATGTGTGTGTTGTGTACTTATAAATGCGTCTTTTTTAATGACAATGTGTTTTTTTCAATTATATACCAAGTGTGCTCCCACCACACCATGCAAAGTGCAACTTGGTGAACTTCACATTTGTAACAAGTGGTGAACTTCACATTTTTATAAAATTAAAATGCGGGGACTTCAACAAATTTTTGTTTAAATGGATTTTGTTTAAATGCAGTTTCACTTCTTTTTTAATGACCATGTATTTTTTTCAATTTTATAGCAAGTGTGCTCCCACCATGTAAAGCGCAATTTGGTGAACTTATCATTTTTATAGTTTCTTTTTTGCTTAGATTGAGTTTCACACATCAGTTAGTGCTTTGAAAGTTGTGTTCTACATAATTTGTGTGCACTAAATTGCATTAATTTTTTGAAATTTATTTTGTGTAAATGTCCACCAATAGATATATATATCATGGAGAATGAACGACAAAGATCAACAGAATCCCATATGGGGGATCAGGGATCGAGGAATGTTGATGGTATTTAAATATAATCTTAAATCTCCATACATGTGTGTACATATGGAATTGATTTTTTATTAACTTTGTGAGTTAAATTAGTTGTTAATAAGTTTAATTTTTTATTTTTTAGGAGCTAAGAAGATAAGGGTCTCTACTCCATCCATGGAGCATGCCCATGGTTCACCCAGTCGTGGTATGGTTCACGCAATTTAATCAATGAATATGTACATGTATTTATATGTACACATGAATTTATTTTTCAATTGATTATAAATTCATATTTGTTTATGAAGCTTCTCTCTCGTCTTGAGAGGTTGGTGGTGGTTCAAATCCCCTTAGAGGGCCATCAATGAGTGGTAGCAGGTTGCGTGAAGGTGGTGATATTTATTCCCCCGAAGGCCAATCAACGAATAGTGGTGCTGGTTCTCAGCAGGGTCGTTCTGGGTCTCAAAAATTTCAGGGTGGAGAAGATGCTAACCAACCACGCTGAGGTTGCCATCAATTTCAATATTTTTTTCATTAAATTTGTACAAATTGTTTTACATGTGTTTTTATAATATAAAAAATTATATATATATATATTGATGCAGAGGCTGAAAATGTTCCAACTATTGCTCAAAATAGACGCAGGGCAGAATGCTACATTCAAGAAGAAGGTTGTCTACCCACCACAACTTATCCGGCCGAAATTTTTGATATACCATGGGAAACAAACATGGCGCAATGCACCTTACAAAGGTGTGAAAAACTTCATGAAAAATTGCAGAGAGATCTCGTGGCTTTAACTCTACCTGCTGAGAGTCGACAAAGCCTCGAAATAGTTACACATTCATTGGGAAAAATTGTAAATGTGTACAAAAATCTTGGGCCAACGACTGATACATTTGTAGAAGTGATGAGAAAGAGAAAGGAAACAGTGATGGGTCCTGATAAATGGGAGGATGTAAAACAAAGAGTTACAAAAAATATGGCAAAGTCAATGTTTAATTTCAAGGAAGGGCCAAAAAGAAAAATGCTGAAGGTGCAATACTTCAAGCACCCAAATATAGCTCACTATTTATATGATAGGCACCTTGCGGCCTATGGAAGGCCCCCATGGAACAACGAGGTTTCTATTTATTTTGCACAATTGTTTTACGCAAAAAAAATTTGGGTATGAAACCCAACTACAATGACCTTTCGTTAGAATTTTTTGGTCCAGGGAAAGGTCGATTATATGACCATAAGGGCACTAAGCGAGATGTGAAGTTGCCTCGACTTGAGCCGCCATTAGTGAGTCGACCTTTTCGGGTCAAAACTCTGTGTTCAGAGATGGATGCAACTTCCCAAATAAGTCGAGAAGCAAGGGATGTCATGATCGACAATGTTTACAGTGGATTGGGTGGAGTCCATGTTTTTCTAAATCGACAAATAGTACGCGAAAATGCACATGCCAATTTTGTGTATTGTACAAATGAAGAGATTGACAACATGAATGTTGAAGATCTCCGAATATATGCAAAAAATTGTTGCAATGGTTTTCAAGACCTAATTATTCATGAGGAAGAGGGCACGGGAATGGTATGTGTTAATGACCTTAGGGTTCAATTATTTTAACATGTATACATGTGTACAATTTGTAATAAATACATGTGTATGTACATGTATAAATTTATTTGTATCTAAATTAATCTAACAAAAATGTATCATTATATGTTAAAACACCATTTGCAGTTGTCACACATGATGAGTGACGAAAATGTTAATATCACGTTCGTGACCTCTGGTTCAAACAATGCAGATGGGTCTCACCATCAAGATATGTTGGAAAATGTTAGTGTTTTTTAAGTGATATTTTTAAAATAAATAATTGTGCACACATGTACATGTATGTATATATAATGATAAAATGTCTTAACAGATTTCGATTCCGTCCGATGTTTTTGGGATGGGGGTACCTTCTTCTTCCTTGGGAGATGTACCTTCTACTTCCTTAGGAGATGAGCCACAAGTATGGACAATTTTTCACTTTTAAAATTTATGTTTAAGTTATATATATATATATATATATATATATATATTCCACCTCAAAAAGTTCCATTAAAAATTGAGATATATATATATATATATATATCTTGAGTTATTTTAAATTTTTTGAATTTAGGTTCCTATAGAAGATTTCTTTAATCCACGGACTCTAGCAACGGAGATAGGAACATCCACACCATTTCAACCATTTGAACAAGTTGTCTAACTTTTTTTTTAATATTATTGAAAATAAGTTTATATATGTACACGTGCATTTTCATTTGAAATTTTTTAATATATATATATATATATATATATATATATATATATATATATATATATATATATATATATATATATATATATTGTATAGTTTACCATTGCAGATGTTCCCATGGGGGAGGGGGGGAACTTGTAGCAGGTGAACAAATGGAGAGGGAACCTCATGAGGTATTGCATGATTTTTTTTTTATTTTTTATATTTTGTTTTTTACATGAAGTTCTATATATATTCTCACTCATTTTTAAAACATCAAATTTTAATGTTCAAGTACATGTGCATTGTGTACAGGTTTCCCATGCTTCGCATGATAGTGCGCGGATTGAGACCCTGATAGGAAAGACGCTACATCCATCTCTATTTGATGGACCTGATTTGTAGATTTGATTTCAAGATTTAGATAGTCTTAAATTTACTTTTTTATATATTATCTAGATGCACTGTCATATCTATATATATATATATATATATATATATATATATATATATATAACTTGATACAGTTTGATACTTGTGAGATCTACAATTTTTGGACATATTTTATTACAGTGTTAATATAATTTGTTTTGTTCCAAAAAGTTAAGTTTTGGATGGTTTTAGTAATTTTGGCATGTGAATGTGAAGTAATGTTGTTATATAATTTCTTTGGTTTTTAAAACTTTTAAGTTTTGGATAATTGAACTACTAGTAATGTTGTCATCTATAAATTAATGTTTTGCTTCTGAACTACATTTGGCATGTTATGTAATGATGTGCTATAATTTGTTTTGTTTTTAAAATTTAAGTTTTGGATGGTTGAAGTACATTTGGCATGTGAAGTAATGTTGTGATCTATAATTTTTTGTTAAAGTAAAAGTTAAGTTTTGGATGGTTTCAATCTACATTTGGCATGTGATATTTAATGAACATAAATGTTTAATGTTTTAATGTTGCATGATATATAATCAAAAAGTTTTTAATGGTTTCAATCTACATTTGGCACATGTGATATAATGTTAAATGTTTTTATTGGATAGTTGAACTATAATTGGCATGGCATGTGAAGTAATGTTGCATGATATATAATCAAAAAAAATTTAAAACTTAAGTTTTGGATGGTTTCAATCTACATTTGGCCTATGGAAGACTCCCATGTGAAATATTGTTTTGATTTAATAAAAAAGAGTAAAGAAGTAGTTATATGTAAATCCCTTTAATTTTGATTTAATGTTAAATGTTAATTTTTTTTATATAATGTTAAATGTTTTGATCTAAGTTTTGGATGGTTTCAATCTACATTTGGCCTATGGAAGACTCCCATATGAAGTATTGTTTTGATTTAATCAAAAAGAGTAAAGAAGCAGTTATATGTAAATTACTTTAATTTTGATTTAATGTTAAATGTTTTAAATGTTTTGATATAATGTAGAATGTTTTGATCTAATTTTTTGATGGTTTCAATCTACATTTGGCATATGGAAGACCCCATGCATAGACATCGAATGCGTTGAAGAAGGGGATGTGGGGGTAGGGGTGGATGGGGCAGGAGTGCTGGCTCTCACCCGCCTCTTTCAATCCATGACACAGGCGGACACCCTCCTCTGGTAAGTAGTGTTTCACAATACCACTTCACTAGCGCTATGGTCAGACCTTAAATTACGGCGACCATTTCTATCTTTTTTCAGGAGGAGCCCCAAGATGAAGGTGCCTCTGGTTCCAGGAAGCGGTGGAGAAAGTCCACCATTCCAACCCATCAGCCCCAAGACACCAGGAAGTTGGCAACTCTTCCAATCAAATCCAGCTCGACGAGCTCCAGCAGTGATGGTGCAAGCAGCGGCAGCTCAGCCTGTGTGGAGAAAAAGCTCAAATATGACTCTGGCTCCTCTTCCACCTTAGAGAGCTCCTGCCAGCACTCCAAGGGAGTAGCTGATGATCTGAAAGACAACAGTTTTCCAATTTTGGAGGAGAATCCTCCTACACACATCGATAGCTAGCCTGATGTCAGGTCCTCTTTAGCTTTTTTGAACTTTTGTCATGTTTTGCAGTCACTGTGCTTCTGAACACTCTATGTCTGTTGGTTTCTCGATATTGGGTAGCATCTTCTGGGCTGGTTTCCCGGTTATGGGCATCCCCTTTTCTGTTTTTTTGATTCAGACCCCCTCTAATTGTTTTGATTTAATCAAAAAGATAAAATAAGTAGTTATATGCATTTATCCCTTTAATTTTGATTTAATGTTAAATGTTTTAAATGTTTTGATATAATGTTAAATGTTTTGATCTAAGTTTTGTATGGTTTCAATCTACATTTGCTTATGGTAGACTCCCATGTGAAGTATTGTTTTGATTTAATCAAAAAGAGTAAAGAAGTAGTTATATTTGATTTAATATTAAATTTTAAATGTTTTGATCTAAGTTTTGGATAGTTTCAATCTACGTTTGGCCTATGGAAGACTCCCATGTGAAGTATTGTTTTGATTTAATCAAGAAGAGTAAAGAAGTTGTACATTATCACTTTAATTTTGATTTAATGTTAAATGTTAAATGTTTTGATCTAAGTTTTGGATGGTTTCAATCTACATTTGGCCTATGGAAGACTCCCATGTGAACTATTGTTTTGATTTAATCAAAAAGAGTAAAGAAGTTGTACATTATCCCTTTAATTTTGATTTAATGTTAAATGTTAAATGTTTTGATATAATCTTAAATGTTTTGATCTAAGTTTTGGATGGTTTAAATCTACATTTGGCCTAGATGGAAGACTCCCATGTGAAGTATTGTTTTGATTTAATAAAAAAAAAAATAAAATTCAAGTTTTGGATTGTTGAAGTACATTTTGCATCTTAAGATTGCTTTTGATCTCTACATACTCTTGTTTGAGTGAAAAAATTTCCAATAGGAAGAACATAGCTTTTCTAGAACATATATATATATATATATATATATATATATATATATATATCCAATACATGTAACATTTTTCATCAATTCACATGTAAGAAAAGCTACTTTCAGCTGATACTAGAGCACGTGCATGTACCAAAACAATTTTTACATGTGCAAACACTTGCAAAAATAACATAAGCAGCTTAATTTTTAGTTGAGTACTAGAAGTTCCATAACATATTTAATCCAAAGAGAATCAATTGTTGGACAGTTAAATCAAAAAAATTCCAATGGAATGTCATCTTCAATAATCCGTTCATGATCGGATTTTGATATTTTCCATTTCTTAATTTTCGTTTTTTCTTTGATTAACCTCTATCAACTTTATGCATGATGCACACACCAAGTGAATATATTGACAAATTATGAAATCAGGTTCATAGTCTTCAAAGTAAACAAAATCCCCATTTTGATTAGTTTGTCTGAAAAAATAACCTTTCAGTATAATAGATCCTTTTTCATATTGAAATCTATGATCATTATAGTTTTCTAATAATTTCATTTTTCGTTCAGTGCAACGCATCAAATAATACTTCACATTTTCATTGTTGTCAATAGGTGCAATTACAGCAAAAACATCTCCTGCACAATAAAACAAACTTAACAAAATTATACATATATTTAAATTTATTCCTATATCTTTAAATCATTAGAAAGCAATTCAAATGTTACCTTCTCTAACAAGATCAGAAACTTGATCACCATCGGATGATATTATAATTTCCTCTGACTGCATTTCTTCAAACATTGCAATAGGCATTTTGCCCTTTGTATTTAGCTATGTATGTTTCCAATCGTTTACATACATTTTGTTTTCACAAATGTCATTGGATGCTGTGTTGTCTATGCAAACATGACAAAAACAAGAATATTTTCTTTTATCCAATGCAAACACATTTCTGGACGACTTTGTTTTAATTGAATGAAATTTTCTAGTCCCTTTTATTGTTTCAACGTCATTTCCTTTATATGGAAAATTCAAAGAAGAATGTAAATATGATATCAAAATACAATCAAAGATAATCATTACACGATAAAATTAGATTTCCAATAAAAATTAAATTGAATGTACCTTCGCACTTCCCTTGATGGGTTAGTCTCATGGCTTAGAGCAGCGATGCACCATTGAACAAATTCTTTCACGTCCACAAGTCGGCTTGCAGAGGGGTTCATTTGATATCTTCAAAGTGCTCGTTTTATGCATGCCCCTACACCGTCATGTTCTCCTTTTCCATGGGCAGTCTCAAAGAAATTCCAACAATGTTTAATGCAGGTTTTCTTATGAAGACAGCACAACCAAAAGAATGATTGTGCAGATTTGAATTGACCTGCGCATCCGTCTGACCATATCCAATGTTCATTGAATGTTATTCCACAATTTTTCAAGGAATCATAAATTTTTCCAAAACAATATTGTACAAAATATGTATCATGTGTACGATCGTCACTGATATAAAAGTGATATTATTTAATGATATGTCAATTTTCACTTGTTATTTCTATATGATCGACATTTTTTTCATCATTTCTATATAAAATATGGATGAGCATGGAGAATTGGTTAGAATGATGGAATTCATCTGAATTTCTTTTTGTGGAACAAATGTGTAGTTTTCTTCAAAATCAATCACTAACAAAATGGTCCCTGGTGGAAAAAAATCACGAGATTTTTTGAATTGCAAGTCTTGCCATCGAGCTCTATGGGAATGCTTGGTGTATTTGTAGATTTCTGCCTCAAACTTTCTCAAAAATTCTTTCACAAAAATTTCTTCTTCTCATAATTCAATTTTTTAACACGATTTTCAGCTTGAATCAATGTATGGATATATTCATATCTCTTCCATTTCACTTTTATGTTTGACAATGATTGATCATTTATATCAGTATGATATTTGTTTTGAAATTTAGTCAAATTTCCACAATCATCGCATTTTTTACCACCAACACATTTCTTTTTGTACAATAGTTCATCGCTTTCTCTTTCACATAGAATTTGAGATATGAAATCACGGATAGTGGAAGGAGGAGGTGAATCCTTCCATAATGTTCTACCAAAATCAAGGAATGTGTCATAATATAACTCAAATTCCACATGATAACGGCAACAACAAGTGTCGCGTACGGTGACAGGTTTTACATACCATGGTTTTTGTTGAACAAAAGCACTGATTGAAACATGAATTTCACGATTCTCTTCTTTGAACCTATTGAATAACTCTATCTGAGTGGTTTCCAAGAAATATTTTTCATGTTCTTCGTACTGATTTCGTGCTATTCTTCTTCACATCACATGCTTTGTAGTTGGCGAAGAACACGAATTATTCTTCCAATATTCATATATTATTTTCTTAACATTTTCTCCAAGTCTATCTTTCTATGGTTGCCTACAAATAGCTCTCCAACAAACGAGTTCATCATTTACATCTATTTGTAGTTGAAATTTTCGATGTTTGTGCCAAGTTTTTCGTGAGGTTCCTAATGCTCATGCCATAGATGTTACCAAACGATTCTCTTTAGTACTTGATGAAACCATTGCCATATGTATTCCTTTACGTATAATTGAAACATTTTTCTATCTAGATCTCCTAATAGAATTTATAGCACTACTTATATTTTGTATCACATTTTCCTTCATTTTTTTCTCTTTGGTTGATTTTCGAATACCCAGTAGTGTCATAACTTCTTTTAATTTCCTTAATGATAGGAGACCTTTTAACATTTGAGCTTGAACTATCACCTGCTCCTTTATGAAATACGTTTCAAAAATGCAGTTAACACAATATCGTATATAATGGTTAGGTTTTTTTATCTCCATATGTGTGACTGTCAACATTTTCTAACATCTCATCATCGACACTGATTTCATTTGTACATATTCGAATAAAAAGTACATAATAAGTTCACATATTCAATAAATAACTAAATTAATAAATATATGTATAATTTCAATAATACGTGCATGTGTTCAATATATATATATATATATATACACCTTGTGATACAATTTCTTCACTTGAATTTCTTTCCATATTTTCACCATCTTCAATCATTGGTTCAATATCTCTTTCAATTTTTCTTTCAAAATTTTGCATCTCATCATCAATGTTTTGAGGAATATTTCTCTCTATTTACATTGCAAAATATTTTTCTTGAATTAGTTCATCAAATAAAAATTAAGCTTCACATTTTACACTAGGAAAATTTTAAATATATCAATAGATCATAATATTTACATTTACATACCTGCTTCTATTTCTAGTTGAGGTTGATTTTCCCCTTTAATATTTGAGAGTGACTCTATCTTTCTTTTGCGAGATTGTCTCGTCTCTTCTCTACGTTCCTCAGGGTCTCTTTTTCGATCATATTTTCTCACACAATTACTTCGATTTCCCATGATAATAGAGTATGAAGTTCAAAAAATTTCCTTCAAAAATTTAGACAATAACTCAATTAGAAAAAGCATCACTGAAGATTTAATTTTAAAAAAAAAAAACTCATTTTAATTTTTTTTCAAAAAATGCATACTCCAATCAAAAAAACTTACTTTAAAAAATCCGAGAAAAAAATGTCTTATAAAAATGAAATGATGCTCAAAAGATTTACTTCAACTCAAAACACGTACTCTAAAAACTCAAAATTAAACCCAAATATATACTTTCAAAAAAAATGAAGAACAAAACACATCCAAAAAAATGTATCACATACCTCCAAGAAATGTCCTTTGAATGTACGTCCAAGAAAATTCATTAAACCCAAAACAATTCTTTGCAAAATCAGACCGCCTCCAACAAATGTCTTCCAAGAAATATCCTTTAACCCAAATCTCCAAGAAAAGTCTTTAAACCCAAACCAAGACCTTTCTAAAATTAGACCAAATGTGCGAAATGTGCGAAAATTATGAATGATTTGGCGACAATTTATATTGCCGCGAAATGTTTTTTTGGAGGGGCTCCGCGAAATTTTCTGGCCAATGGAAAAGTAGGCAGAAATTCGGCTGAACTTTGAAAAAAAGTTCGGTCGAACTTTGAAAAAAAATTCGGCTGAACTATTAAGGCGTGAGACTTAACAGCTTGTTTGCGCAAAAACTAGTTCGGCCGAAATTTGTAGAAAATTTTGGCCGAACTAACACGTCACCAATTACGCAGGTCCGAGCTTTGAATACGTTTCTGCAACTTTGGACTGATTAAACTCCATGAAACATTTTGAATTAACTGTCGAAACCAAGACAAGCATTTTCAGAATTGAATCTACTTTCAGGAAATATAACTTTTATGGAATTTCATAAATATTTACTAACTTTAATTAATTTTGTAATAAAATGGATGCAAACAATTTCTGAGGGTCATTGTGATTCAGTAAAATCCAAATTTTTCATCTCCCAAAATACATTGTAAAAAAATTTGAAAAAATTATGGGGCATTACATTGGTCCGTCGTCTCTAATGGGTAGCTTTTATATTTTTAGTTTATAACTTATATGTTAAGAAATTTCTTGTGTCGCAAAACATACTCAAAATATGTAGTTTTTTCATATTGGACCAATTCAAAAAATTCTAGTAATTATGATATGCATCCATTGGCTTTGTAAATATGACGAAACTGAAGTAGACTCTATCTAGATTGTTGTAACACATTTTGTTTTCTGAAAAACACAAATTTTCAAAGAATACAACATTGCGTATTAACATGACTTCTTATGAACCCTTTGATTGTTAAAAAACACACACTCAAAGAAATGCTAAGTTGACATATCAAACGTGCATAAAAAAATTCCAAAAAATAAGTAATAGAAAGCTAACGAAATTCCTGACAACTTTTATTTTTATCGAAAAATGAAATTCTAAACAGAAAAACTATTATAGTTTGTAGAAAGTGGAAGAATCGAAAAAAAATGAAATTTTTTTCTCAAAAAAGGGCAAAAAGTGTAACCCAACTTCACATTTTCACAATAAAAGTGATAATGAATGTGTAAGAAAAGAAAAAGATAAATGAGAATGGAATATATATATATATATATATATATATGAAAAAATAATATTATAAAAATTATATATATATATATATAAAAGAATAATATTATAAAAATAATCCCCAGATGCAGGTGTTACCATGTAATAAAGAGGGCTGCCACATGGCCGCAATAATGTGGGACACATGTCCTGATCACACAAACGCACATGGCTACCATACCTGGCTTAAATTCTGGGTGTGGGGAGTTTACTCGCCACCCTCGAACGTCCCCCATTGACGTCCTCATAGCACTCCGCCATTAACTCTGTTCTCTGCTCATTTTTGCTAACTGTCATGCCTCTCTCGCCCTCCATGGCTTATAAATCTGTTATTCCTGCTTCACGCTTCGGCATTCGACTCTCCCTTTGGCTTCATTCAGGAGCTCCTTGTGCCTTCACCAAGCCCTTATTCCATTACTCAATTCCCTGCTCCACTGCTCATTTTACTCTAGCCTTCGACTTTCCCTCTGCTCCCTGCCATGACACAGTTCTCACTCAATCCTCTTAGCCCTATCCCTATTCCTCTACCATTCCCAGACGCCACCACATGCAGTTTCGCAGAGGCGGTGGACATGGTCTTCCCTCCAGACCACACATCTTTGGCTCTGCAAGCCGAATGGTGAATCTGTCGGTCAACTGGGCAGAACTAGAAATCTTGGACCCCATTAATTTGACTGCTCGCCTTTCTCTCCACCTTCTTGAATCTCCCTCTGAAGCATCTCACTCTGGTATTCGCTCCAAGAAAAGATGTCGCAATTCCACCATCTCTCCTACCTCCCCCATCTCTCCCCGCAAGATGGTGCCCTTGTTGGTTTAGCAGGCCTCGAACAGTGATCATGGTAGCTTGAGCTCGTATTAGGATGGCACTAGTGCGGATGCAGCGTCTCGTGCAGCTTCCTCCATTTCGCCAAGTGCCCATGTGGCACTTCTTCCTTCGTCAACAATCCAAGTTTCCAAACAGGAGGACGACGAATATGAATACGCATGCAGAATCAAGGAGGAGTTGTTCCAACCACCGGAAAAGGATGATAATTCTCCAACTGCTTAAATTCAAGGTGCTTCTTTCTTATACCAGTAAATTTCTTGTTATTACACTACTTCTAATTTTCTGGTTTTGTTTCAAACATGTAATCTACGAGGCTGGTTTCCCACTATAGACATCATATTCTAGTCTTTTTGAACTCTTCCCCTGGGTTGGTTTCCCTGTTTGGTGCAGCCCCTTTTTTGTTGTTTTGGAAACGAAATTTTCTTCTGGAACTGGCTTGCCAACTCCAGAGGATGAGGACTTTAATCTTTTGGACTGTATGATATAATAGAATTAGCCTAATATATATATATATATATATATATTATAAAAATAATGAATCTCTCTCTCTCTCTCTCTCTCTCTCTCTCTCTCTCTCTCTCTCTCTCTCTATATATATATATATATATATATATATATATATATTAGAGTTTGGTGGGACTACATCTTCATCATGTTTAATATATTATTTTGATCCAGGTGGGGAATTGAATCAGTGACTTCACATCAAGGAGTACCTTAAAAAAGTACTCAATCACCATTTATTCGTAATCTAATGGACATTATAAAAATTTATTAAAAAAATAATAATAAAATTGAAAAAAATGAAAAAATTAATAAAAATGTAATAGAAAAATAAAATAAAATATATATATATATATATATATATATATATAATTTATTTGAGGAAAATTATTATTTACATAATAATATATAATAATTTCATTAATAAAAATCAATAAATCATATATATAGTTATTTATCATTCATATATATATATATATATATATATATATATATATATATATATATATATATATATATTCTTGCAAGTTTTATCATTTTAATATTTATTTATTTATTTATAATGTGAATATAACATTATTAGATAATTATTTATTAAAATTATTATTTTTATATATTTTTAAAAATTCTTGTTAGTTCTATCATTTTTATATTTTATTAAATTCCAATTGGTGAATATTTTTAATGATAAGATGTAAGCTAAGTTCATTGTAAGAGTATATTTTGATCATGATCCATAATATCTACTTGATTATCACTACTTTTAGCCAAGAAAAAGTCTATAGGCAGAAAAACCAACCAAGACTTTGGAAATTTAAACTTTCAAAAACTATAGACTTGAATGAAAATTCCAAAAAATATATAGACTTTAAAGGACAATGTAACTAACCATTGGCACCAAACCCCAAAGCTGTGAATTGAGCTTTTGATTCTTTATCGATTAAGTTTGGAAGGAAAATAGTTAGTTGCACATGTCAAGAAGAGATTGATCATGCTAAGGATGAAAGAGGTCATTGTGTCAAAGAGTTTTGAGAGGAAAATTCTTCCACTTTTCTATGAACCAAACTAATTTCATCATCCAATTGTTGAAATCATTGCTTGTGTTGTATCAATATATCCATTGAAGAGGCTATTTGATTTGTAAGTTGTGTTGTGTGTTGTTAAATCTTAGCAAGAAGGCAACAAATGGTATCATGCATGTCCTCAATCTCAAGTTGTAGGCTAAGAGAGAGCTTCCTCCTAGAAGAAGAGCATTGAAGAACCATAATTTCTAGGGGATGGGGAGAAGACCACTCTAACAAAGAAAGAAAATGCATATAACAACAAAGGAAACCAACATCCACCAAAAGGAAGGACACCATTTGGAGAATTGAACAGATGAGAAGACCCATGAATTCACACTAAAGGAGCCTTTACTTAGATCATCATTCCACTTCAAGGGAGATCCATAGAATTGAATGTTTAATGATTCCAAAAATGAAATATTTTATAGGTACATATGTGTTTCAACCTAGGCCCGACTGATGATCAGTCTATATTTATTTCCAACACTGTATGATGGGTGTGATCACTTGGAAGCTCATGCAATGGATTTTCTGAATACTTCCTTATTAATGTGTAAGCCCCCTTCACTCAATTGAGCCACTTGATCAACCATTTCATCAACCTAATATTTTAAGGCTTTTGGCATATGGAACACATCCACATTTGGGAGCATTAAGAATCCAACTTGGATTCATTTGAAAATAGAAATGAGCTTAGGATCTAGGTTAAAGTACCACATACAGACATGTATAATTGTGATATGAGAATCACCTAGGATGATGAGAGAGTGAAGCTTCAAAGAGGTTGCCCAGGATGATGAGAGAGTGAAGCTTCAAAGAGGTTGAGACATCAACTCATTTCAAGAGGGTATAGAATACTTCTTGATTATTAGTTCCATGCTCTAGGCCCCAAGCATAAGTGTGTAGGTTTGTTAATTACACTTCTTTGAGAGATTATAGAAAGTTAAAATTTATAAAAGAAACCATTTTTCTTCACTTACATAGGTTGTTGCATGTCAAATTATGACATCCAAAAATTTCTTAAGCTTAAAATCAAACTTGATATTTACAAATGATTTATATGTTTACTTGATGATTGAAAGCTTGGAGACAAGTCTAAACTTTTTTAATGTTTAAATTTGCTAATTCATTAAATTGTATTAAAATATTTTTGAATTTTAGTTTCCACCCACATTATAACAACAATTCTATGACAAAGAATGTCTATTTATATTGGTTTTCTTCTTTATAAAGTACTCATGATGTTCATAATGCTTAAAGATATTTCATATGATTAAAACTCCATTTTTATACTTTATTTAGTCAAATAAGCTTTTATTTGCATTACTTTGTACTTAGATCATAATTCTATATAATTGTGATTTATATTATTTACATCAAACCTATTAAATCTTCAATTCATATATATATATAATTGTCTGTGGGGGCTATCAAGCATCATTCTATTACTTCATTTCATCAAAATGGAATCTAATAAGACAAATGAGAATTTAAACCTTCCAATAACCTTTATATACCTTTCTCAGATTTATGAAAATTTTAATAATAATTTAATACCCTTTTAAATATACATAAAATTATATATAATCATTTTAAATCATTTCAAAATCGCTAACTAAATAAACAAATATATAAAATCTCGTTACAATAAATATTTCATTATTAAATTAAAAAAAATAATGAAGCGCAATTTAAAAATACATTTTACTTAAGAGATGCTTGATCATAGTAAAGCGTTTCGCCGGAGATGAAAAGCAAGGGACTTGAAATTAACATTTACTTGAAATTAACTGAAACTTTTAACTATTAAACACATGGTTTAAAGATTTTTTGGAATTCGACTTTGACGTTATCATCTCTCGTTGTGATATTTTCCAACCATTCTATTAGGTTTGGGTTGTCACCCTATTTTTTTCTTCTAAATTAATGGGCCTAAATTTTGCAACTTTTCCAGCCCAACGAAAGAAGGGCAACCACTTATCTTGATTAATATATAAGAAATATAGAGCTTGTGCGAATGTAAAATTAGCAACAACTTTGGAGATCAACCATATATAGTAAAAAGGAATCATACTAATATGAGAGTGAAAATAAAAGTTGACCGCAGAATAAAAAGGAGTAAAGTTATTCGAGCATAGTTAGAGGACAATAAAGAGGTCTTCAAAAAAATAAAAAATAAAATGTTTTTATCTTTTTCTTTTTTTAGCGTGCATGCATCATGTAATTTCAACTTAGTCGGATTGGTTACCTAGTTATTCAAGTATATTAATGTCAAGAAATAATACATATAATAGTTTATGGAGTAATTTGAATTGGATTTTTTTAGTTACTTTGGTTTTTTTTTTCATTTTTTTTCTTTCTAATTTTATTTTCATTTTTCTTGTTATGTCATTACTAGTGTAGTATTTTTTACATAATGGATTTTGAGTTAGAGAGTTGTGAGAAATGGTAACATGTAATTATGAGTTTTACAAATTTTGATATAGAGAATAGATTAATCAATAAGCAATGAGTTATAAATCCATTCAATTAATTTGAATGGAAGCCAAAAATCTTACTACTAATCCACAATAAGATACTTTATATAATTATTATGCGCACTGAAGTAGAGCTCAATTAAGCTATAGAGAATTCAAAGTACTTCAATTGGATATATGAAGCCTATGAGATCTTGTGCATGTCAATATTCCTTCACCTGCACTTTGGGGATTTTGGTTGAAATTAACCAAGGAAAATAGCTTAAAAAAAACTATTATATTTATTAGTTAGACTCCGTGTTTTTTTAATACATAAATAAATAAATAAATTTAATATAAAATTGACAACATTATATAAATTTTAAAATTATTAGTTAAAAATTAAAATATTAAGAATAATTACAGAGTTCTAATACTAATTTGTATTTAAAAATGTGAATTAATACTAGAAAAATTAAATTAAATATTTTTTAATTTTATTATTATCACATTTTATAATATAAAAAATATTATAAATAAATATTTATAAAATCAAATATTTAGTTGAAAGCTTAAGTAATAAAATAATAATATTCTAATTTTAAGGTCTACTTAAGCTAAACATGTGTGTATGATATTACTTTATTTCTATGACAAGATACTAACCTCTATAAAAATATAAATACTATATCACTTTTATTTGAATTATTTATAAAAATATAAAATATTGCCTTATCAAATCAAATTGTTATAATAATTTGAATTTAAAAAAATATATAAAACACATTCCATATTTCAATTATTAAAATTTTACATTAATTAAAATTTAAAATTCATTATCAAACATAATAAAAAATAATATTTATTAAATAATTTTACATATTAATTAAACAAAAAAAATATTATTATCATCATTTTTTAAAATTTAAAATTTTAATAACTATTTAATACCTATATCAACTACACATAAAATTAAATATAATCATTAATCTCCAAAATAACTAGATTATAATTACAAATTTGATTACATCACAGTGGTTCTTATACAAAATGATATCTCAACTATTTTAAATAATTTTCCAAATAATTAAATGGAAAAACAAATATGTCAAATATCTTTAAAAATATTTAATCATTAAATTTTAAAAATAATAAATAATCAAAATTGTAATTAGAAATTTGAATACTTCTTCACATTTCCTACATAAAATTATATATAACAATTTCAAAACAAATATATCCAAATACAAATATATAGAATCTCTTTAAAAATAAAATTGATTATTAAATTCTATAAATAAAAATTATAAAAATCATTAAAAATAAATATTTATTATTAAATTAAAAAATAAAAATAATAAAACATCATAAAGACAAATTTACGAATATATCATAAAGACAAATTTACGAATATATCATAATTTAACGTTTTTTTAAGAAAAAAAACAAAATAAGCGAGATACTTAATGCATTTCCATGGGATATACTCAATTTCTCTCATCTTAATTCATAGATCAAGACATGACTGATTGCATATCACTGATTGGAAGGATTCCCTATTGTCTTTATTGCCAAACAATTGGGTGCCCAGCAAAATATGAGTCGTCAACAGTGGGAGTGGAGCAACTTGGAATATATAAATGTACAATTTAGTTCATTTTCTACCATTTATTATTGTGGAAAAATGTCAGACATATATACATAGATATTGTGGACAGTTGTTACTCATAAATAAAAAAGTTCCACTAAAATTTCAGGTAGATTGATTCAAAAGAAAAGCTTATCAGCCTAAATATATAGGAAACATAAAGTTTATGTGAACCTGGAAATAGCTACAACTTGGGAGATAAACTAGAATGAACATGTGAAATAAGCCAGAATGAACAAAAGTCAAGTTTATGTGAATATAAGAGTGAAAATAAAAATTAAAGTAAAATAAATAAAAAAACATGAAAGAAAGAAGAATAAAGCAGTGTCATTATTGCACCTTTAATCATTACGATATTTAACTAGCTAAGGCTTCTGGATAATGATACGTGTGCAAGGGAAATGCAAACACTAAAGGAATATATATATATATATATATATATATATATATATATATATATAAAAAGAGGAGAAAGGAATAAGAATAAAAGTGATAATGAATATCTAAGAAAAGAAAACGATAAATGAGGATGGAATATACATCTATAATAATATTATATATATATATAATAAAATTATTAGAAAAGAATAATATTATAAAAGTAATCCTTGGATGTGGGTGTTAGCATGTAATAAAGAGCGTCGCTACATGGCCGCAAGAATGCGAGACACCTGTCTTGATCACGCGGATGAACATGGCCACCTTACCTGGCTTAAATTTTGGGGCATGGGGAGTTTACTCACCACCCTCGAACGTCCCCCATCGACGTCCTCACAGCACTATGCCATTAACTCTATTCTCTGCTCATTTACTCCGACTGTCATGCCTCTCTCGCCATCCATGGCCCATAAATCTACTATTCCTGCTTCATGCTCCGGCATTCGGCTCTCCCTTTGGCTTCATTCAGAAGCTCCTTGTGCCTCTGCCAAGCCCTTATTCCATTGCTCGATTCCCTAATCCACTGCTCGCTTTACTCTGGCCTTCGGCTCTCTCTTTGCTTCCTGCCACGACACAATTCTCCCTTAGTCGTCTCAGCCCTATTCCTGTTCCTCTGCCATGCCCAGACACAACCACATGCGGTGCCACAGAGGTGGTGGACGCAGTCTTACCTCCATACCACCCATCTCTAGCTCTGCAAGCTGAATGGTGAATCTATCGGTCAACTGGGCAGAACCGAAAGTCCTGGACCCCATTAATCTGACTGCTCGCCTGTCTCTCCACCTTCCCAAATCTCCCTTTGAAGAATTTCACTCTGGTCTTCGCTCCAGGAAAATATGTCGCAATTCCACCATCTCTCCCACCTCCCCCTTCTCTCCCCGCAAGATGGTGGCCTTGCCGGTACAACAGGCCTCAAACAATGATCATGGTAGCTTGAGCTCGTATGAGGATGGCACTAGCGCAGATGCAACAGCTCACGCGACTTCCTCCATTTCGCTAAGTGGCCATGTGGCGCTTCTTCCTCCGTTGACAACCCAAGTGTCCAAGAAGGAGGATGACGAATTTGAATAAATGTGCATAATCGTGGAGAAGTTGTTCCAACCGCAGAAAAGGATGATAATTCTCCAACTGCTGAAATTCAGGGTGCTTATTTTTTATACCAATCAATTTCCTGCTATTTCACTACTTCTGGTTTTCTGGTTTTGTTTCTGGTTTTATGAGGCTAGTTTCCCACTATGGACAACATATTCTAGTCTTTCTGAACTCTTCCCTTAGGTTGGTTTCCCCGTCTGGGGCAACCCCTTTTTTGTTGTTTTGGAAACGAAATTTACCTCAGGAACTAGTTTGCCAACTCCAGAAGATGGCGACTGTAATCTTTTAGATTGTACGATATAATAGAAGTAGCCTAATTTATATAATAAAAAAAAATATTATAAAAATAATGAATATATGTATAGATCTATATATATATTAGAGTTTGGTGGGACTACATCTTTATCATGTTTAATATATCATTTTGATCCGGTGGGATTGAATCACTGACTTCACATCAAGGAGTACCTTAACAAAGTACTCAATCACTATCTATTTATAATCTAGTAGACATTATAAAAATTTATTAAAAAAATAATAATAAAATTGAAAAAATGAAAAAATTAATAAAAATAAAAAATATATATAAAAAATGATTAAAAGTATATATATATATATATATGGAAAATTATTATTAACATATAATAATATATAATAATTTCAATACATATTATTTCACTGATAAAAATTAATAAATCAAATATATAATTATTTATCACAATTATATATATATAGATATAATCTTGCAAGTTTTATCATTTTAATATTTATTTATTTATTTATAATGTGAATATAGTATTATTAGATAATTATTTATTGAAATTATTATTTTTATATATTTTTTAAAAATCCTGCGAGTTCTATCATTTTTATATTTTATTGAATTTTAATTGGTGAATATTATTAATGATAAGATGTAAGCTAAGTTCATAGTAAGAGTATATTTTCATCGTGATCCATAATATTTACTTGATTATCACTACTTTTAGCAAAGAAAAAGTCTATAACCACAAAAACCAAGCAAGACTTTGGAAATTTAAACTTTCAAAAGGTGTAGAATTGAATTAAAATTCCAAAAAATATATAGACTTTAAAGGATGATGTAACTAACCATTGGCACCAAACCCCAAAACTGTGAATTGAGCTTTTGGTTCTTTATCATTTAAGTTTAGAAGGAAAACAGTTAGTTGCACATGTCAAGAAGAGATTAATCATGCTAAGGATGAAAGAGGGCATTGTGTCAAAGAGTTTTGAGAGGAAAATTCTTCCACTTTGCTATGAACCAAACTAATTTCTATATATATTATTAATAATTAATATAATATCTATGTTTTTTAATATTATTGAATTAATTATAGTTTTTAATTATTACTAAATTAAATATAATTATATGAGTAGTCTCTATAGTCTTATTTTTTGGAAAGTTTTCATGTTTTTTTTCAACTTAATTTGTTTAAAATGTTGAAGAGATTCATTGAAATTACATGTTTGACATTTGAACTCTTCACAATCTAAGTGCCCTAGGGGATTTTGAGGGTGTTGAACCCATATATCTAGTCAAAAAACCAAACCAGTTTAAACAATACAAATCAAGATTTGGCCACAATTTTTTTGGAGTTGTCTACACACGCAATACAATACCCGTGACGACAGTTTTTGCCTAAAAAAAATTCAAAAATTCAGGTAGTTGGAGTGTTTGAATTGTTTTTTTTTTTTAATAGTGAAAATGGATTGAGCACCATCAAAAACCCCTAGGGCACACAAAATCCTAAAGTTTGACAGATATAACTCATATTTTAAAAATACAATCTTACCTAAAACTCCAAAAAGTAACACATAAAAACCACTCAATATTAAAATATTATATTTTAAATATTTCATTTAAATTTAATATATATTTTTTATTTTTCTAATTATGAATTAAAAAGTCAATAAATTTTAAGCTTTATTTAGTTACAAATGAAATTTTTAATATTTTGTTTTAAATTTTATTAAAAAATTAAAATTAAAATTAATAAAGTTAAATTATTTAATTTAGAATTCCAATATTTCAAAAAATTTACAATATATTAAAATTCATTTTTACATTAAAAACAAACTTTAGATAATAAAAAAACACAATCTTAATCCAAATTATATTACCAAATAAATTATTTTATTTATTATTAAAATTTACCTAAATTTTATCTTATCGTATTTCCATTTCATTTATTAATTAAAATATGATTAAACATATTTCTATTACCATTTCGTCAAATGTATTTAAATCTTAACTATTTTCTATTTGTCTCTCAGTGCTGATGTTTCTAAATCTTATCTTCTTATTGAAGACTGTAGAATTGAAAATATTAAATCTCCAATTAAAAAAAATTAGTCGCTATGAATGTTACTAATTGATTAGTGTTATGAGTAACTCCAAGGGCATTCTCGCCAATCTACTAAATTGAATATTTGGATTTTAATAGTACTCTAGTCTCGCAAATCTCATTGGCCGGTTACTTGCATTAGTTCACTATAGACAGGAGCATCGAAGTGAATATATGGATAAGCATAAAAGGATTTTGAAATATATCCTTTTGTAATATATATTTAAAATTAAAAAACCATTTTTCAATTTAAAATAAATACTTCAATAGAAAATGTTTGAGTTCTATTGAAATAGTTATATTAGAGAGCAACCTATTTAAGGAACTACGCTCCTTTGACAGCGATACGCTTCACCTATACTATACTCTCCAATTCTTAAAAATGAGCGCCAAAGGTGGAAGGTTTTTCAAATTAAAAAATAAACAGTGAAGGAGTAAAGAGGATAGAGATGGGGCATTAAAGGCGGGAGGAGTGAGTGAGGGTCGAATGGGGCATTGAAGATTGAAAGTGACCTTACGTCTCTTCCATCAATGCCTTGTACACGGCCCAAGTCACGAAAACGAAAAACGAAAAAGTAAGTTTATGCGAATACGAGAGTGGATATAAAAGTTAGGGCAGAACAAAAAAAACAAAAGAGTGAAAGAAGAATAAAGGAGTTGCAATCATTACGATATTTAAGTGACCGAGTCTCCTGGATAATGATATATGTGTAAGAGAAATTGCAAACACGAAAGGAATAAAAATAAAGAGGGAAAGGATATGTAAGAAAATAAAAAAATAGAACGAGAATGTTATATATATATGAGTTGAGTAGGATTATATTTTTATCATGTTTAATATATTATTTTGTTGGGGATGAGGAATTGAAATGATAATTTTACATCAAAGAATATCTTAACAAAATATTCAATCACCATCTATCCATAATCCAATGAACACTATCATTTTTTTTCAAGAAAATAATAATAAAATTAAAGACAATAAAAAATATATAAAAAATTAATTAAAAAATAAAAATATAATAATATATATAATTTATTTGAGGAAAATCATTATTAACATAATAATATATAATAATTTCAATACATAGCATTTCATTAATAAAAATTAATAAAACACATACACACACACCCCCATATATATATATATAGTTATTTATCAAAATTATATATATATATATATATATATATATATATATATATATATATATATATATATATATATTGCAAATTTATCATTTTAATATTTATTTATTTATTTCTAATGTGAATATAGTATCATTAGATAATTATTTATCAAAACTATTATTTTTATATATTTTTAAAAAATCTTGCTTATCATTTTTATATTTTATTAAATTCTAATTGGTGAATATTATTAATGATAAGATGTAAGCTAAGTTCATACTAAGAGTATATTTTGATTGTGATCCATTGGATTCTCACTACTTTTAGGAAAGAAAAAGTCTATAGCCACAAAAAAGAACCAAGGTTTTAGAAATTTAAACTTTCAAAACCTATAGAATTGAATGAAAATTCCAAAAAATATATACTTTAAAGGAAGATGTAACTAATCATTGGCACCAAACCCAAAAATTGTGAATTGAGCTTTTGATTCTTTATGGTTTAAGTTTGGAAGGAAAACAATTAGTTGCACATGTCAAGAAGAGATTGAGCACATTGAGAGTGAAAGAGGGCATTGTGTCAAAGAGTTTTGAGAGGCAAATTCTTCCACTTTTCTATGAACCAAACGAATTTCATCCAATTGTTGAAATTATCGCTTGTGTTGTATCAGGATATCCATCGAAGAGCCTATTTGATTTGTAAGTTGTGTTGTGAGCTGTTAAATCTTAACGAGAAGGCAATAAATGGTATCATGCATGTCCTCAAGCTCAAATTGTAGGCTAAGAGGGAGTTTTCTCCTAGAAGAAGAGCATTGAAGAACCATAATTTCTAGGGGATGGGGAGAAGGCCACTTTGACAAAGAAAGAAAATGCATATAACAACAAAGGAACCCCACATCCACCAAAATGAAGGACACCATTTGGAGAATCGAACAGATGAGAAGACCCATGAATTCACACTAAAGGAGCCCTTACTTAAATCATCATTCCAGTTCAAGGGAGATCCATAAAATTGAATGTTTAATGATTCCAAAAATGAAATATTTTATAGCTACGTATGTGTTTCAACCTAGGCCTGATTGATGGTCAATCTATATTGATTTTCAACATTGTGTGATGGGTGTGATCACTTGCAAACTCATTCAATGGATTTTCTGAATACTTCCTTATTAACGTGTAAGGCCCCTTCACTTAATTGAGCCACTTGATCAACAAATTCATCAACCTAAGATTTTAAGGCTTTTGGCATATGGAACACATCCACATTTGGGAGCACTAACAGTCCAACTTGGATTCATTTGAAAATAGAAATGAGTTTAGGATCTAGGTTAAAGGACCCCATACAAATATGTCTAATTGTTATATGAGAATCACCTAGCATGATGAGAGAGTGAAGCTTCAAAGAGGTTTCCCAAGACGATGAGAGAGTGAAGCTTCAAAGAGGTTCAAATATTAACTCATTTCAACAAGGTATAGAATTCTTCTTGATTATTAGTTCCACGCTCTAGGCCCAAGCATAAGTGTGTAGGCTTGTTAATTACACTCCTTTGAGAGATTATAGAATGTTAAAATTTATAAAAGAAATCATTGTTCTTCACTTATATAGGTTGTTGCATGCCAAATTATGACATCCCTAAATTTCTTAAGCTTAGAATCAAACTTGATATTTACAAATTATTTATATGTTTACTTGATGATTAAAAGCTTGGAGACAAGTCTAAACTTTTTGAATGTTAGAATTTAATAATTGATTAAATTGTATTAAAAGCTTTTTGAATTCTAGTTTCCACCCACATTATAACAACAATCATACGACAAAAAATGTCTATTTATATTGGTTTTCTTCTTTATAATGTACTCATAAAGTTCATAATGCTTTTTAAAGATATTTCATATGATTAAAACTCCATTTTTATACTTTATTTAGTCAAATAAGCGTTTATTTACATTACTCTATACTTAGATCATAATTATATATAATTTTGCTTTATATTATTTGCATATTTTATGTGATTTATATTATTTACATCAGACGTATTAAATCTTCAATTCATATATATATATAAAATTGTGTGTGGGGGCTATCAAGCATCATTCTATTACTTAATTTCATCAAAAATGGAATTTAATAAGGTAAATGAGAATTTAAACTTTCCAATAACCATTATGTACTTTTTCCAGATTTATGAAAATTTTAATAATAATTTAATATCTTTTAAATACACATAAAATTATATATAACCATTTTAAATCATTTTAAATTTGCTAAATAAATAAACAAAGATATAAAATCTCCTTACAATAAATATTTCATTATCAATTTTTTTTTTAAATAATGAAATGCAATTTAAAAATACATTTTACAATAAATATTTAATTATTAATTTTTTTTTTAAATAATGAAGTGCAATTAAAAAATACATTTTACTTAAAAAAAATGCTTGGTCATAGTAAAGCGTTTCGCGGGAGATGAAAAGCAAGGGGCTTGAAATTAACATTTACTTACACAGTGGACATTTACAATAACTGAAAGTCTTAACTATTAAACACATGGTTTAAAGATTTTTTGGAATTCGACTTTGATGTTATCATCTCTCCCTATGATATTTTCCAACCATTCTATTAGGTTTGGGTTGTCGCCCTATTTTTTCTTCTAAATTAATGGGCCTAAATTTTGCAACTTTTCCAACCCAACGAAAGAAGGGCAACCACTTATCTTGATTAATATATAGGAAATATAGAGCTTATGCGAATGTAAAAATAGCAACAACTTTGGAGATCAACTCCATATAGTAAAACGGAATCATAGGAATATGAGAGTGAAAATAAAAGTCGACGACAGAATAAAAAGGATAAAGTTATTCGAGTTGGAGGACAATAAAAATTATTTACTGTATTTTAGGGTCACTTATTCATTTAGAATACTTTCTTAAAAAAAAATTGTTTAAAAAATGTTTTTATGTTTTTTAGCGGGCATGCATTATGTAATTTCAACTTAATCTGCATTGGTTATCTAATTATTTAAGTTTATTAATGTCAAGAAATAATATACACAATAATTTATGGAGTAATTTGAATTGGTTTTTTTTAGTTACTTTGGTTTTTTTGGTGCAATTTCATTTTCTCTTTTTTCTTGTTATGTCATTGCTAGTGTAGTATTTTTTACATAATAGATCTTGAGATTGAGCTTCAAATCTAACATGGTATTGGGAGCATTAGAGAGTTGTGAGAAATGCTAACATGTAATTATGCGTTTTACAAGTTTCGATATTCTAATGAGAATGGATCAACCAATAAGCAATGTGGTTATAAATCCATTCAATTAATTTGAGTGGAAGCCAAAAATCTTACTACTAATCCACAATAAACTATTCTATATAATTATTATGCCCACTGAAGTAGAGCTCAATTAAGCTATAAAGAATTCAAAGTACTTTAATTGGATATATGAAGCCTATGGGATCTTGTGCATGTCAATATTCCTTCACCTACACTCTAGGGATTATGGTTGAAATTAACCAAGAAAAATGGCTTGAAAAAAACTATTATATTTATTAGTTAGACTCTATGTTTTTTAAATAAATAGATTAATTAATAAAGTTAATATAAAATTGATAACATTATATAAATTTTAAAAATATTAGTTGAAAATTAAAATATTAAGAATATTTTAGCAGTTCTAATACTAATTTGTATTTAAAAATGTGAATTAATATTACAAAAATTAAATAAAATATTTTATCAATTTTATTATTATCATATTTTATAGTATAAAAAGTTATTATAAATAAATATTTAGTTGAAAGCTTAAATAATAAAATAATAATATTTTAATTTTAAGGTCTAGTTAAGCTAAACATGTGTATGATATTACTTTTTATTTGTATGACAAGAGACTAACCTCTATAAAAATATAAATACGATATGTTGTCTTATCAAATCAAATTGTTATAATAATATGAATTTTAAAAATATATAAAACACATTCCATATTTCAATTATTAATACTTTACATTAATTAAACTTTAAAATTTATTATCAAATATAAATTAACTTTACTAAATAATTTTACACATTAATTAAACAAAAAAATATTATTATTATCATTTTTTTAAATTTAAAATTTTAATAACTATTTAATACCTATATGAACTACACATAAAATTAGACATAAACTTAGGTATAACTATTAATCTCCAAATAATTAAATCGAAAAACAAATATATAAATACCTTAAAAATAAATATTTAATTATTAAATTTTAAAAATAATAAATAATAAAAATTATAATTAAAAATTTGATTACATCAGTGTTTCGTTAAAAAAAAATGAAATCTCAACCATTTTAAATAATTTTCAAATAATTAAATAGAAAACGAATATGTCAAATATCTTTAAAAAAATTAATAATTATAAAATTTAAAAAATAATAAAAATTGTAATTACAAATTTGAATATGTGGTAATGTTTCCTACATAAATTATAAATAACAATTTTAAAACAATGTTACACTCCCTCTCACAACAATTATACGCTCTCTCTCTCACAACATCTGGAGTTATTTATGGAAATAACTGCAGTAATTATTTATGGAAACTAACTGTAGTGATTCCCTTAATTTATGGAAACCAACTGCAGTAATTTCCTTAAATTACGGAAATCAACTGCAGTTAATTAATTTCTTGTTGAGAGCTTTTGAAGTGGTCCATTACTCCCACTGCAATTCTCTACAATGATTTGTGGAACACTTGAAACATAGCCAACAGAAGCTTCATGGAAGCTTGGCTATAAATATTTCTGTTTGGTCCCCCTTCAGTTTTACACCATCAAGCTAGAGTGAGCAGAGCTTGGAAGTCCCTTCAGATTTTCTGACTTTCTATATTGGTGTGCAAGGCATAAGGCATCTTTCTCCTGCAGATTTTCTATATAGTGAAGTAGCCTGAAAGCTTTGCATACAAAATATATTTTTTTAAAGTACTTATTAAGCATTAAGAATCGTTATTTTTAAGCTTACAAACAAATATTTCCAAATACAAATATATAAAATCTTCATAGTTGATTATTAAATTTTATAAATAAAGATTAAAAAATCATTAAAAATAAATATTTATTATTAAACTCAAAAAATATAAAAAATAAAACATCATAAACACAAATTTCTAGAGAAAAAGAAAAATAAGCAAAGTACTCACTGCATTTGCTTACTGCTGACATTTACAAGAACTGAAAATCTAACGATCAAGATGTTTAGAGATGTTCTGAAACTTGACTCTCATGTTTTCATCTTCCCACATGACATTTTCCCACCATTTTTTATAGCAAATTATTGCACATAGATTTTGCAACTTTTCCATGCCAATGGGAAATCTTTTCAAAGACGGACATTCACGTACCTTCAGGGCACGAAGGTGAGGGAGGGTTCCTTCATTCCATACTCCCGTGTTTGATGGTCCACCCAAACTCTCTAACTTGTCTAGTTCATCCAGAACCAGCTTCTGTAGCCTTGGATATCCACCACCTCCAACACTTCCACCACTCCCTATCCCCAACTCTCTTAATTGACTGCACCTCAACAACTTCAGAATCTTTGAATTTGGCAAATGCTTTAATGGAGTGAGCTCCCAAATGTTGATGCAGGCATACAATTTTACCATTTCAAGATGGTCAAACTTGTAATTCGGTAGCGTAATGCCATAGCATAAAACTCTGTAGCTTCTTTAGGTTCTGGATGTCCTGAGGAAGATCCTCTTGAGAAGCATTTATGGGATAATTAAACTTTTAGTGCCTCATCTCCGACCAGGTTCCGATTACCCCATCTTTAATTCCTGATTCTGTGTGTAGATTTATATCTAACTCGGTCATATTTTTTAGACCCTTCAAAGTCCAAATACTTGCCCGACCTTCCATTTCCACACGTAAATCTGTGGATATTTGGAGTCTGCACAGGGAAGTAAGTTCAGAGATTTGATGAGGAATCGTCATTAATGGACAGGTGTTGTCTAGCAAAAACATGGGAGATAAACCATAATGAACAAATTCCCGAAAACAAAAAAGAATCATAGGAATATGGGAGTGAAAATAAATGTTGATGGTAGAATTAAAAAAAAAAGTAAAGTTAATTCGATCATGTAGGTGAGAGCATAATAAAGAGGTCGCATTATTGTTTCTTTAATCCTTATGATATGATATTATGTCGATGGCAGAATTTTTTTTTAAAAAAAAAGGAAAAAAAGTAAGGTTTATTCGAGCATAATAAAGAGGTCGCATTAAGTAAGGTTAAGTTGATGGCAGAATAAAAAGAAATAAAATTTTATTTGAACATGAGAGTGAAAGCATAATAAAGAGGTAGTATTATTGTCCGTGTAATTCTTAGGATATTAAAGTGGTTGTCAAACACATATAAAAGTATTACAATTATGAAGTTCGAATTATTCTATTGTGTGGCTTTCTACATAACAATTTCTTTTTCAACACAAAAATACACTGGTCTATATTAATGTATCAGGACAAACTTATAAGCCAAAAAAAACCTTTTTTGTTACATTACTTTTTCTTCCACTTTAACATCAGTTCTAAACCTGTCTTAGTGACTAGGACAAAACTGGACCTACCCATCTTTAACATAAAACAAAACAATAAGCACAATCTTCTCGGGCATACCCTTCATTACTGTAAAACATTAAAATGTTCAGTCAATAATCTCAGAAAACAAAAATTACATCATAAACTCAAAAAAGAAAGCTCTCAATCATAGAAATTTTACTGCTCCATTTGCTCCACAACCATCCGACTTGTATAACTGATAATACATTACACCAAATCTGTCGTCTAGACCTTTCTTCGATAGCTGATCAGCTATGTTGTTCTTCTCTCTGTAGACATGTCGGAAAGTGATATTCGAAAAGGAGTTCTTCAATGTATTTATTATCTCCAACCAGTGAGAAATCGATCCCAATTTGATAGAAACTTTCTGATTCATGTAATTAATAAAAAATTTTGAGTCCCCAATTATCCAGATCTTATCCATGTATAACTGACTGGAAAACCATAAAAGCCCCCAAAGAGCCAAAACTTCAGCCTTCATGTTTGAACCGGTTCCACCATTCCAGAAGATCTTGTAGTGAGAGTGAGAGATCATTAACCAAGCCCCACAGCCACACATAGATTGCTGTGAAGCCCCATAAAAAAAACCTGTATGAAAATGAATCTCGTGGGGGTGGAATCTTTTTGACAGGTCTCCGAGAGGCTTTTGAACGATCTTCAAGTTGTCCCAAGAGCTAAAAATCTGAAAATTTGTATTAATGGGATGGCAATGAATGCCCTAAAAAAGTTTCCTATTTCTTGTGCACCAAATGTACCAATGAAAAAGTATCGGAATAGTCCTGACTGATTCCCCTCTATTGATCCACCATCTCAAATAGTCCTCCATAGAATGATAAACCGGTGTATTAATCTGTAACTTTCCACAAACAATTGCTAAAGTTTCGAGAGCAAAAGGACAGAAGTAAAACATGTGAAGATTGTCCTCCTCTTCTTTCCCACATAGAAAACACATACCAGGTCCTTGCCACCCTTTTTTCTGTAAATTACTCCAAGTTAAATTTGTATCCTTCTAAACTAACCATAACAATAAGATCATTTTTATTTGTGCTCTAGTTTTCCATATTCTTTTAAACCAGCAACCCGGTTCCTGCACCACCTTTTTTTTATTTATCAAAATAGCATAAATATCCCTCGTTTTCAGACCTTCATCAGCTTTCTTGCCCTCCCATAACATTCGGTCTCCTTCAGCCTTCCTGCACAGTCCCATCGAACTTAGTCTATTTGTATACTTCAGCCAAATACCCTCCCATATTTGATCCAGACCCAAATCAGCAAAACTCTTCCATCTCGGAACCTCCCCGACCCAATCTTTAATAACCTGTTGTAAGAAGAAAACCCCCCTTTGATTTAGAATATGGACTAATTGCGCTAAAATATTCTGATGTTCTTCCAGCCCCAGCATCATCCTGCTGCCAATTAGTATTTTTGACCCATTCCCAAAATACCATTTCATATGCTCCCTGATAATGTACCATAACTTGCCGAAACCCTTCCAAATATAGGTTCTACACCTACACACTTTCCAACCCGATATTATCATTTCCTCCATAGAAACACCAGCCAAATACTTCTGATTGATAATGTCGTGCCATTTACCTTTTCCTTGGAGACATCGCCATAAAGATTTGATGATGAGGGAGTTCCCAAATACTTCCATATCTAATATTCCCCAGCCCTCGCTTTCTATAGGAATCGTCAAACAATCCCACTTGGCAAGATGAATGGCTCTTTTATCTCTCCCTCCTCCCCAAATAAAATTAGCCATAATTTTCCTTATTTCCCTAAAAGTTTTGTTTGGAAGAATATACAAATGAGCCCAATAGACTGTAATTTGTTGAAGGACGGCCTTCACCAAAATCAATCTACCACCTCCAGATAGCCACTTTGTTGACCAAATATTTAGCTTGTTCCTGTATTTTATTATCAACCAACTCCAATCTTCCGCAGTATAATTTAAAGCCTTCATTCTAAAGCCAAGATAAGTCAACCCAACCTGCAAAGGAGCCCTTTTAAAGTTGAACAGAGCTGCTAAATACCGAAACTGTTCATCGTCCCCCTCTGCACAATATGCACAATTTCTCATCATTGGCCAACATCCCTGTAGCATCACAAAATAGTTTTATAATGTCATTCATGATCATCCAGCTATTCCTTATCATCATACCAAAGATAAGTACTTCATCTACAAAGAAACTATGCATAGCCCTCATCTGTGGACTGATATCAATACCTCTAAACCATCCATTCTTAGCCACCCTATTGATTTTAATACTTAATGCATCCATTACTAAAATGAATAAAAGTGGGGACAGGGCACACCCCTGCCTCAAACCTCTGCTAGGATGGAAAAACTTCGAGGCCGAGCCATTAATTATCACAGCCATGGAAGTATTACAGATGCATCCCATTATCCAAGCGACCGCTTCCCGAACAAGAACAATCTTATACAGAACAAGACACAGGAACACCCAGTCGACACGATCATAAGCTTTCTTTAAATCAATCTTCATAACAAACACTTCCATCTTTTTAGATTGAATAGTATGTAAAGTCTCTTGAGTCGCTGCTACGGCATCATGTATATTTCGATTTTTCAGAAAACCATATTGCTCCAATGTGATAAAGAGTGACAAAAAACCCCTCATTCTCTCAGCAATAACTTTTGAGCCAATTTTATAGATAGTGTTACATAACGAAATTGGTCTGAAATCATCAAAAGAAATACTTCCTTTTTTTTTTAGGCATTAGCACAAGGAAAGTTGAATTAATAGCTCCACGGATCCTTCTGGATGCTCTCACTTCGTCCACCATATCTGTCAATTCCTCAATAAATTCATCATAAAAATGAAGAAAAAAGTCCGGGTCCAGCCATCCAGCTCCGGACTTTTAACAACAACAAAAGATTTCAATACTTTCTTAATCTCTTCAGGTGATACCTTTCCAAGGAACCTTTTATTCTCAGCGTCATTAAACATAACAGGATACTCCCTGATCATCTCCAAGTGCGCCTCTGAAACAGGAGCCTCCTTTTTTTTATACAGAGACCCAAAATAATCAATTGCAGTAGTTTTAATATCCTCCTTAGTGCATAAATACCTTCCACCGTGCACAATGTCCCAGATCGCATTTTCCTTTCTTCTTCCAGAATCAAACTTATGAAAGTACTTTGTGTTTTTTTCACCTTCTTCCAGCCATGTGGCCCTACTTTTCAATCACCAAGATGACTCCTCGTTGATTAAAAAAAGTTCTATACTCCGCTTCAATGATTTTAAGCTTGTCCCAGAAATCATCACTCTGATTTCCATCTGCCACCTCCTTCAGAATCCTTGCCCTCTCAGAAAGGATGACCCGAAATGACAATCTCTATACAAGGGAAATACAAAAACTAACAGCCAATGAATATTTAAAAAGAGGAAAACGATTAATGAAAATAAAGTGTATTTTTAGCGAGCAATATTTTATTGTATTTTAAGTTCAAAATGATATATAATAAATATATTTAATGAGTATATGTATTATAGAAATTTAATTTAAAAATTAAAAGAAACATTAAAATAAAGAAATAAATATAAATAATATAATTGAAGGGAAAAATTAATAAAAATAAAGAATATATTCATAAAAAAGTTAAGGGAAAAAATATGATATAGATAAGAATATATTCATAATATATTATCTAGATAGAAATATATATGTAAAATAAAAATAAGAATATATATTGAACGTATTTGAAGAAAATATATTATTAAAATAATAATATAAAATATTATTAACACAAAAATATATAATAATTTTAATATATATTATTTCATTAATAAAAATAATATATTTTTTAAAAATATATAATAATTTCAATATATATGATTTTTTTTAAAGAAAAAATATAAACTATTTCATCATCATTTACCAAAATTATTATTTATATGTTTTTTTAAATATTTTATATTTATCACTTTTATATTTATTTATTCAATAATAATTAGAGAATATTATTAATGAAAATTTAGAACTCAAGGTCATAGCAAGAGTACATTACTATATGCTTCATTTTGACTGTTTTTGAGTGAAAACTAAGTATACACACAAAAAGGACCAAGACTATGGAAACTTAAACCTTCAAAAGCAATTCCCAACTTTAAAGAACATTGTAACTAGTCATTGACACAAAAACTAAAAATTATGAATCGAGCTTCGAATTCTTCAATGTGGGCTTCATCATTCACATTTGGAGAGTTTAGAGATTAGGTGTATAAAGTATGCAAGAGGGTGTTGTGTTGAAGAGTGTTGAGATAAAAATTCTCCCACTTTGTTATGAACCGAGCCATTTTGTCATACAATTTTCAAAATCATTGTTTGTGTTGTATCTAGACATCCATTGAAGAGGTTATTTGAGGTGTGATCTATTAATTCCTGACATGAAGGAAACCAACAATGTCATTGATGTCCTCAAATTCAAATTACGCTGCAAGAGGAAGCTTCCTCATAGTAGAACAAGGATGAAGAGCCACAATGTATAGGAGACGGGGCAAAGACCAAATAGATAAAAGAAAAATGCATAGCAAAACAAAGGAACCTCACTATTCCATAAGGATGGATGTTGTCTTGAGTACTGAAGACATGAAAAGACCCATGAAATTAAACTAAATGAGCCTATAATTAAATCATCATTCCACTTTAATGTAAATCCACAAACCTCAATGTTATATAAATCCATACTTCTACAAATCCATATAGATGTGGTTATACATAGATTCTCCCCGTGAATGCATTTATAAAATGGCACGTTTATTATATAATAGTAATAAAAAACTTTTTGGAAGGTGAAAATATTATTATTATTAATATTTTAAAAAGTAATTAAAAATAATAATGAAAATATTGTGTTTTCAAGTTTTATGGAGTTCACAATTTTTTTTTTCCAATACCATTGATGGACAAAGTTTTTTGTGAACCACTGACCATCAAAATACCTTTTTGGTAAATTCTCCAAAAAAAACATCAATAGAGTTAAGGAAAAACCACTAAAAGACCTTTTTAGTGAGTTTTCCATCGATGAATCTATCAAATGATCTTATTGGTGAGTTTCTAAAATTCAATGTTATAGTCTTGGAAAAAAATGTTGGAAGACCTTTTTAGTGATTTTTTCAAAAGCACCAATAGAATTTAAGTGAAACCGCCAAAAAAACCTTTTAGGTGAGTCTTTCAAGAAGTGTCGGTGGAGTTTTGAAGGATCAACTTAAAGAGGTTGTTGGCATCCTTTTTCAAAATTAGCTAATGGAGTATCAAGGAATTGACCAAAAGGGTTTTTCTAGATATTTTTATGAGCTCACCAAAAGAATAATCCATTTTATACACTATCAAAGTGCATTTTGTAACTTGATGGTAGAAAATAGTTTTTTACTTCCTTGAAGGAAAATAATTTTTAAACCCACCAATGAGATCGTTTTGGGGGTCACCAAAATGAACTTCATAGGTTTCCAATGGAGAATAAATTTTGATTTGGTCAAAAAGTAGTATTTAGAATTTTCTCAAAGGAGGAATTTTTATATTTCATCAAAGTGAATTATGAAAGTCATCAATTTAAAGAAGAATTTTGGAGATGATTGATGGAAGAAGACTTTTGGAGGTTAATGGAAGAACTTGGGAAACCTATGACAAGAGGAAATGGGTGATCAATGATAGAAGAATTATTCAACTCACTGAAGTGGATGGTAACATCACTAAATTAGGTGCTAAAAAGTGGAAATTACTGCCATATTAGTTTCCATATTTCATTACGTGTTAGCTAGTATCCAAGTCATAATATGATGGTGTACAAAAAAAAAATTCATACAATTTTTTTTAAAACTCCAAATCAGGTGAAATTTAGGTGTCAAGTCCATAGTGTAAGGGATACATAAGTGTTAGTGTGGGACCCTAGAAAATTCTTAATTTTTATTATTTTGGTTCTTGAAGGAATAGGTGAATAATATTTGACAAATTCTCTATTATTGTTGAAAAAAATTCAAGGAATATGTTGTCTTTATGATCAACACACCAAAAAATTTTGCTCACACTTGAATTTTGGAGGCTACTGAGGATCTTATGGTTACTCCATGGTTTTTTGGTTCTTTGTATGTTGAGAACTATAGCAAGAAAGGCTCAATTTGACTTATCCTTGGACAAATTGAGAAAATTCGAAATTTCCACATCAACAGACAACTTGGAGGTAGTTAAATGAGGTGAAATGGATCTTCTCACTCAATTAACTTAGTAAATTCGAGCTAGAGGGCTTGGAGTTCAGTTATGCATGTGTGGTTTCTAATTTGTAGCAATCCAATTAAGTTATTTCTATTTGTACTTAGTTAAACTAGTATAAATAGTTAATTAAACTAGTTGGAGGTCAGTTGTGCAGTGGGACAACACTCTAACTCACTGATCATCTAGTTAACTGATCAATCAACTAAAAATAGCCCATGCATGCAAGGAATCCAAATTTCTCATCTTTGGTGGAGATTCCAAGGCAATTTAACATCAGTTGTAGACTAGGTTTTAGTGTACAAGTGTTGTATGCAATCAACGATCAATCCTTGGGAATCGCAAAATCATTTCAGAGGAAATTCCTAAATAATAGGGACCAATTTCCTTAGGAATTTCACAAGGAAATATGATATTAGGTGGGGGTAAAAATTTACTAAGTCTGGGCTAAACCTTCTCATTGAGAAGAGAGAAAAACTATTCTTTTGCAGGTTGAGCTCAGAGTTGGAACTAGAAATTGTAACAGATTCTCCATTCATATGATTAATGCAAGTAGGATTCATGGGTTTCTACTAGTCGGTTTCCCCTAGATAAATCTATGTACTTGTGTATGTGATTGATGCATGTTTGAGAATGTTGTTCTAAATTGTGAATTAATTTACACAAATCGATAGAGTAGAATTTCGTCTCTTGATTTAGATTAAATTTATTGAGCAACTGCAATTATATCACCATATTTCTACATTTTAAAGCGTTTAAGTCTTTTTCCTAGTTTTAAACTGTCAAGTCACTTGCACACACATGCTCGGTGTTCGATAAGTTGATGAGAACACTTTGTCTATGAAAGCTTAGACCGGCATTTCATCATCCATTGAGACATTTCTTGTGTGATGTTAAACTCATGTCGATAGTCAGTGTGCACTTTTAATTTATAGCCCCCCTCACTTTAAATTTATAGCCCCCCTCTCAATTGTCTTATTTTGCGTATTTTCACTTTAATAAGTGTCGCTTTCACATTCACAGTTGTTTTTTTGACTTGATTTTACTTTAATAAGTGTTGTTTTCATGTTATCTTTGCTCTGGTATGTGTTTCTTGTAAGGTTGTTCACATTTTGCAAGTTTTGTCTTCATGTTTCCCCCTATTGCAGGTGTTTTCACTCCTACATGGGTCACACCTTTGCATATCACTAAAGTTATTTTTTTCACACTCTTCTGCATTATATGTTCTTAAATATCATTGGAATATGTGCTAGACACATTCCTATAACTTAGTGCACTAGTGCACCATTTGGCCACACTCGTCACTTTTATCGTAGCTTCTGTTCTATGTGTTGTAGTGCGTCGTTTCAGCTGTCACACTTAGAAATAAGAGTCTCTTTGTTTTTTTTTTAAGGTTTGACTATTGTTCATGAATCCTATGAATTTCATTGGATTGTATTGATGGTATTTATGTGTGTGACCTATGTTTAAGTTGTGTAAATATTCATTTCTTTCTCCTACTCTGTTGGTCTCACACTTAGCCATTGTGAGATCTGTTTTTGGTTCATCAACCCAACACAAGTTGTAAAGGAATTAATCCTCTTACTAGGTGATAAACACAACTTATTCATTAGCCTCATTGATGTATCTTTCCTCCCATACTCGTGCACTAAGCCTTTTCTAAGGTATCCTCCCTCTCAACATGCATTAATACTTCCTAAAGGTAAGTAACCTAGCCTTGTGTTTCCTCCCTTAGTGAAAAGCGCATTCCAGATGAACAAGTAGCCACTGTTGGAGAAAAATGTGCCGTCCCAAGCCAAAGTGAACTTGAAAACAATGAAGCACACTTTGAGACAATGAAGTGCACTTCAAATTAATAAAGCACACTTCAAACACTCAGTGAAAAAGCATACTCGAGAAGAACAAGGACCTTCTCTCCTCTAAAAAATGCACTTTGTAAAAACAAGGACATTCTTTCCTTAAACACACTTTGAGAGCATAAGCACACTTTATAACAATGAGTGCACTTTGGGAATATGAGTGCACTCCTTTGAATCGAATAATTGTGCCCTCCTTGAGTGCATGGCACACTCACGAAGCGTGAATCTTCATTCATCTCTTAGAGTGCATGGTGCACTTACAAAGCACAAAGCCTTAGAGTGCATGGCGTAATCACAAAGAATGAAGCTTCATTCTTCATTTATAGTGAATAGTGCAATTACAAAGCACAAAGCCTCCATTTGAGTGCACTCCTTCAGAATGAATAACTACGCCCCATTTGAGTACATGAGCACACCTTGAAGGTCAAAACAAGTTGCAGGTAAAGTAGCCAGAAAAACTCTCGATTGAACTAAATACTTGTCTTCATGAAATTTATCAGTGGGTAAGATCAAGATCTTCTTCAAAGTTAAAATATTGGTATTGGAAACTTACGTATCCCTAATCCCATCGGCGTCATTTATATAAATCTCCCTTGATGGTTCCTCGGACATTTCTATAAATATTACATGTAAATTGTCTTGTAAACAAAGAAAACCTATAGGATAATGACGTATGTAATTACATGTGTTTGATGAAACAATTAGGTGCAATTTGGAATCCTAATTCTTTCTATGGAGGACGATAGCTGGTGAGCCCTAGTATTGCACCAAGAGTACTACAACTCCAAGGGGCTGCCCTACTTTGCTTTATCAACCTGGGGTTCGTACAAACTTGGAGGTGACAGTGCCATATACACAACAGATACATTCTACTCATGTCATCCTCTTTCGCTCTACTAAAGGGTGCTACTTCTAGGGGTTCTCAGTGAAGTCTGCCACACTTCAATGAAACTAAAATAAATTGTAGAAAGGGAATGACAGAAAGGAAACAAAACTAAATTGTTGAAAAGAAATGACAAGAAAGGAAACTAATTTAACTTGTTGAAAAGAAATGACTGGAAAGGAACCTAATTTAACTTGCTGAAAAGAAATGGCAGAAAAGAAACTAATTTAATTTGCACTTAACTTGGCCAATCGGCTAAACACACCCTGCTCTATCTATCATGCTCCTATATATGCAGCCATTCATGACAAAATTCTAATTTGAAAAGGTGTTGCTTGCAGTTTGGAGAAGAAAGGGGTAAAGGTGCTAATGGAGGGCTTAACCACATGAAACAAGGTTTAGAAGTGTGAAAGAGGGCTTAGAATTTATTAAAAATCATGATGTCGCAAAAATTCTTTGGAGTGGGAGGCTTGAAATATGTGATGGAGGAGTTATAATTGGCAAATAGAAATGTGATATGCAATATGCGAAACTGCAATCGCGATATCGCAAATCGGGCGAAGTGACGGAAATGTTGTTCGAGAGCAGGAGCGAATTGTGAAATGCAATGGGACAAAGACTGCAAAATGTGAAATGTGACAGGATGACGTGGTGGTAGGGACGGTGGCAGAGTATGACATCGATGTCGCAATCAGCATTGGGAGTGGAACGTGTTATGAGAACCAAATAAAAAATGTGATTTGCGATTTGTGATGTGGCAGAGTACGGAGGATTATCACAATCAGAGTTTGGAGCGGTAAGTGTTAACAAGAACCAAATAAAAATGTGATTTGATATTTGTGATGTGGTAGAGTACAGAGGGTTATCACAATTGGCATTTGGAGTGGTAAGTCTTGTTGAGCCCCAAAGATGTCCTTTCCCTTCACCAAAATTCACTTCATTTCCTTTGTCCCTTATTAATTACAGGCTTAAATGATCAATAGGATTGATTAAAGTCATTTTAGGAATGTGTACAATGACTGACTTGCTATATTTTCATGGTTTTGTTGTTGTAGTAATTTTTGACTAGACTCAGCTACAGAATGCATCCATTCTGTAGCCAGTCGCCTATTCCGCATCTATCTTCATGTTCTCACAGGTTACAGGTGTCACATCAAATAAAAAAACATATGGTTGAATTCCACAACACTCCCACATCATTTATTGCTCTCTACAAATTCTGAGCAAGAATCTACAGGTGGTTATGCACGTGGAAAAGATCAAAGCTAAGAAGCAGATTCCTACCAGGACAGGGACTCTACAAATGTCTCCAGCAAAGTACGAGGCCTCCACAAGAGTTCTAATTTGATTTTGATTGAAAAAGACACTTGTTCCTATTTCTTCTCAAGGGTAGTTATGTATTTCTTTTATAAGAATGACTCGGGAGACCAAGAGACAACTAGCTAGATTGATTTTTTGTTGTTAGATCTCAAAAGACCGTAATACTATGTTTTTGAAGAGTTTTCCTTTAATGAAAGAAGAACCACTTCAATACATGATCTAAGGAAATATTGAGGAGATTTGTGTGCTAATCCGGTGGTAGAGGGCCCCTACTGCTCGAGAAGCTTTGTGCATACTGTTTAGATAAGTAACATTAGCCTTGTTTCATTCTTAATTTAAGTAGTTATCTGAATTTTACATTTTATGCTCATTTACATCAATTGTTACAGCTAGTCTTGTTCTTACGAATTATTCCAAAATATCACTAACATTGAATGAGACATAGCTGTTGTGTTTTAGAGCTTAGTTGCATTTTTTTGAACTTTATGTTTTTGTGCTCATTCACATCACATGTTACAGCCAGTCTTGTTCTATGAATTGTTCCAAAATACCACTAACATTGAATGAGACAGAGCTGTAGTATTTCAATGATTAGTTGCATTTTAGTTTAGTTGTAAAACTCCGGAGGTTAATGGCACTTTAGTTCAATTCTGTTCACTGTATTTCAAGTTAATTGATTGCATTATAGTTCTGTTCTATTCACTGTATTTCTAGTTTTGTTAGTTAGTTGTATTCTAGTTGTGTTAGACTTAACGGCCTTCATTATTTACAAACCACTCTTGTTCTTAATTTCTACTAATACATCATCATCATAGGAACGAGAATTGGTAATGTCATTTTGAAGTCTTGACTGTTTTGCAATTTCTCATAATTCCACAAACTGCCTCTTTTCCAAAGCTATTCCAAAATATTTCTAATTCTTGAATGAGGTTTAACAGTGATATTTTGAGTTGTAGAATCGATTAGTTTCAGTGTCATAGGTCAATTTAGAGTAGAATTCTTCACTATGTTGCAGACTATCTTTTCCAAATGTGTTCCAACAAATTTCTAGCCATGGACGAGATTTTCTCTGTGATATTGTAGATTGTTGTGTTACTTAGAAGAACCTCATTGCATTAAACTTATCCTTTTCTCAAGCTATTCGAACATATTTCTAATAAATGAATGGGATTGAGTTCATGTTATGAGTTATTGAGTTCATGCTATGAGTTATTTTTCTTGTTAAAGTATTGCATTTTCTGTTCTCAAGTGCCATACATAATTTAGAATAGGTTTTGCTCTGTTTTAGTGTGACCAACAACTTCTCTTTGCCAAAGCCTAGTTCTTTTTCTCTTAGAATAAAAACACAAAACCAAAAATATTGGAAAAAAAACACTAAACACAACGTAGTGAGAAACAGATACCTAGGCACATATAGTGCACCTCACTTCAGCAGTTTACTAGCCCTCGTTGACAATTTATGACCTCAATTTAGGAACACTAAGTTGAATGTATATTTTGTTGCCATATGTGAATTGTAAATTGTGTAGCCTTTGTTTAACCCAAAAACAATTATATGCGTAGAGAGAGAGACTCAATGGGCAGATTCATAAGAAGCAGAAGCAAAAGTTTGATCCCTATAATACCACTTGTTTCACCTAGACCAAGAGCCAGTACACCTCCAACTCAGACCTACATTCCATCCCTTACTGATCCTAGACTCCCAGAGGACTTAAGATCAAATATTCCATTAGAAATACCTTCCACTTCATCCACTAAACCTGTCTTAGAAGAAGATTCAAGAACCTTTGCTAGAGACACAAATTTTTCCACTTCCACAGAAGAATCAACTATGGCAGAAGAAGGGGGAGGAGGAGTATTTAATGGAGAACACACATTATTTGGAGGGGGTAGAGGTAGAGGTAGAGGAGAAGGAGGTAGAGGTGAAGAAGGAGTCGAGAAGAGGTGGTAGGATGGTAGAAGAGAAATGGGAAGCTCTTTTGGGTTTCCTATAGTAGATGAAGAATCCACTGCAACTATGAAAAAAATTTCACCCTCTGTCCTTCCAAACTTTTATGGACTTAAAACTAAAGATCCCGAAACCTTCCTATTTGAATTTGAAGTCCTATGTAGAACCTATGACTACTTACAAGATGCTCAAAAACTTAAACTATTCCCTTCAACATTGAAAGGAGCAGCATTAAAATGGTTTATGAGTTTGATCAACAGTTCTATTAGGACATGGGAAGACATGAAACAAGAATTTCTAGAGAGGTATTTGGACTATTGTATGCCAGTCAAACCATAAGGAGGAAGTGTTTAAAATGCTACAAAAAGAAGATGAAAATCTAGAAGATTTGTTGGAGAGATTTAACTACAACATCAAAAGAGAAAAAATGGAAAACCTAGACCAAGACACTTTGAAGGCTCTCTTGTTGAAGACAATTAGGGATGAATGGTTATATATCCTTAACATGATGTGAAAAGGGGATATATCTCAGCTTACATTACCTGAAATAGCTGAATTATGTATCAACCTTTCAAGAGGGAAATCTAAACTCAGAAAAGGACCAAGAGACTCCTTGGCAAGGGCAAGTAAGTCCTGCTCTCCGGGGACAAGAAGTAGGTATAAATAGACATATGCTTGATGAATCTAAATCGGATATCTTTAGAGTCTATAAACAAGGACACCGTGTTACAAAACAAGCAAAAAGTTGAATCTGATGCCTTAGCAATTTTTTGTCCCAAATGTAGAAAGAAGCATGCATTGAGAGAGTGCCCTTTGGATGTAAAAATAGTAAAGACCTGTGTAATTTGTTCAGAAAAACATGAGACCAAGAGCTTTCCTTCACTTCCTAGCCTTAAAGTTGTCTTTCAAGAAGAAACGCCTACAAATTCCATAGAATCTCTCAATTTTGTCTCTGGGAGGCCTTGGCAAAGGACTTCAAACACAAGGATTCCATGACCAACTGTATAATCAACCTCCACCAAATTGGAATGCTTGGAAGAAACCTTGGCCCCAATTTCAAAATCAATCTCAAACTTGGGCACAAGGAGCACAAAATACCTATGGAAGATACTCTCAGTACTATCAGTATCCACCATCCTATCCACCATATCCACATTTCCCTCCTCAACAAAATTTTCAACAAAATCCTCAAAATCCACAACATCAAAATCACTTTCAAATCACTTTCAAAACCATTACTATTTCTTTAACAAACTGCCGATCATCAACCCACTAAACCCTTCAATAAAAATCCTTAGAATACATACATGATAGAAGGCCAACATTTCCCAACCTATTTGATTACTCCTTTAGACCTTAATGATGTTCAACTTAGGTCTGGAAGAATACTTGAAAAGAAGAAACCTTCTGTAATCATACAAGAGCAAAACAACTCTGAGGAATATTCTCTATGGGTAAATAAAAGTTTTGAAGAGAACACATATTTTCAAGACCCAAATATTGAAAAATCAAAACGAAAAGAACCAATAATTTCAACTCCTATATTGGAGCAGCCATCAACATTCACCTCTACATCGCCCTTTCCAGAAAGATTACAAATTGATAGGGGTGTAGAAAAATAAATTATGGTGCCTAATTATGATTTCCTAGATAAGCTAAGGAATGTTTGTAGTAAGATCCCATTATTACAAGCTATCAAGGAAATTCCAATCTTAGCAAAGACAATAAAGGAGTTGAGCATGAAAAAAATAGGAAAAAGAATAAAAGAGACAAAGAAAATTAAACTGGCAGGAAAAATAGCAGACATCATGATGGGTAAGATTGCTATTCCAAAGTATTTAGACCCAGGAAATCCAGTTGTTAAAATACACATCAATGGAACTGAGATCCAAAACACACTTACTGATTTAGGAGCAGCAATCAATATCATGAGTAGACAAATCATGGATAAACTGAACTTCCTAATCTTCTTTTACACCCGTATTATTACAATTAGCGTACGTATCCGTGATCAAACTCACAAGTAATAGAAGACATTCCAAAGGTTCCGCATTCTTGGGAGTAGCCTGTGGATTTTATGATCCTAACCCCTAAGAATAATCTAGGAGGACATCCTATTATATTAGGAAGACCTTGGTTAGCTATAGCTAATGCTTTCATTCGTTGTAGATCCGGTGATATGTACATCTTTGATGGTAGCTCAACTAAGAAATTTACCTTGTATCCTCCAAGAAAAACCATTACAGATTTAGATGATACTCAATGGATAGAGGATGAGGAAGACTTACAACCTCTCTTCACAATTTCAGAAATTAGTGAAGATAGTCAAATTTTGAATACTTTAGAAAACTTTGAATCCTCTTCAGAATACAAACATGAACAATTTCAAGAAGAGCTCGAAATATTGAGTTTTTATCATCAAGACAATGTCTCTTTATTCCATGGATAATTTGTAGTTTCACAATAGAGATATTTCCAGGAAAAACTTTAAACATAAACAAGAACCCAGAGAAATCTCAACAAGAAGAGCTAGTCAAGATATTACAGAGACGTTCTTCTGCATATGCATGGGAGTACACTGATATGAAAGGGATAAGCCCCAAGACTTGCACTCATCACATCTACATAGAGGAAAATTGTAAACCAATCAGACAACCTCAGAGACGAATGAATCCAAATCTTAGGGAGATTGTTAAGGAAGAATTGCAGAAATGTTAAATGTCAACTTTATCTATCCCATTTTTTAGTCGTTACTTTCCTAATTGTGCCAAAGAAAATGGTAAATGGAGGGCCTAGGCTGACTTTGTCGAGAATTAAACAAAGCTACTTCTTAAATATCATTTTCCCTACCCCTTCATAGTATTGTAGCATGGGGGATACATTAGTCACAAAAATAACTTCTCATTTTTTGGGATGGGCTTAGTGGTTATAATCAAATCCAAGTAGCACTTGAAGATCAAGACAAAACCACATTTACCTATCCTTGGGGTAAATTTGCAAGCTAATTTGCATTGCTTATCAGATTGCAATGCACCTGCAACATTTCAAAGGGTAGTACTAGGAATTTTTTCAGATCTAATACATGATTGTGTAGAGGTATATATGGATGATTTCACAGTTTATGGAAACACATTTGAAGAAGCTTTAGCAAACTTGGAAAAAGTTTTAAAGAGATGTAAAGAAGCAAACCTTTTTCTAAGTCATGAGAAGTGTTTTATGATGTTTACTGAAGGAATTGTTTTAGGACATCACATTTCAGGGGATGGGATTAGAGTTGATGAGTCAAAAGTTGAAGTCATCTCTAACTTATCTATTCCAAGTTGTCAAAAAGATGTTAGAAGTTTTCTCGAATTTACAGGATATTATCGAAGGTTTATAGAAAACTTCACCAATATAGCATCTCCACTTTTCAAATTACTTACCAAGGACTGTGAATTCAAATGGAATCCTGATTTCCAGTTAGCCTTTGAGACCCTGAAAACAAAAATCTATGAAGCACCTATTTTAAGGGGACCTAATTGGAAGTTACCTTTTCATATTTCAACAGATGCCTCAGATACAGCTTTAGTAGTAGTATTGGGACAAAAATACCTTATTCCTAATGCCATCTACTATACAAGTAAAAATTTGACTCCTTCAGAGTTAAATTATACTGTAACTGAAAAAGAGTTTTTAGCTGTTGTTCATGCCATAAAAAAATTCAGACACTATATAACAGGCTATGAAACTTTTGTTCACACAAATCACTCTACAATTAGATATCTAATGAACAAATCAATTAATAATGGCAGAGTCATAAGATGGTTATTGCTTTTATAAGAATTCAACATTACCATTCTAGATAGCCCTGGAAAACAAAACACAGTAGCTGATTTCCTATCTAGACTCCAAAACATCAAAGATAACACTCCAGTTGAAGATCAATTCCCTGATGAATATCTTTTTGCAATTTCTACTCAGACTCCTTGGTTTGCTGACATTGCTAATTATTTAGTTTCAGGGAAATTTTCTTCAATAATGAATGCAAGAGACAAAAGAAAGATCATTTATGACAGTGAAAAATATTCATGGGTTGCTAATGAGTTATACAAAACAGGTCCAGATTTTATCATTGGGAGATGTGTTCGGGAAGATGAGATGCCTGAGATCCTCAGGCATGTCATGATAAGCCTTGTGGCAGACACATTTTTGATAAAGGGACAACTTATAAGGTCCTTCCTTTAGGATATTATTGGCCATCCCTTTTTAAAGATGCTAAAGAGTATGTGAAAAGGTGTGATAGTTGCCAAAGGGTAGGGAAACCTTCTCCTTTAGGTGAGATGCCATTGCAGCCTTAGGTACATATTGAACCTTTTGAAAAATGGGCTTTAGATTTTGTAGGACCTATTAGTCCTCCATCAAGACAAAAGAAATATATATTAGTTTGCACTGATTATGTTACCAAATGGGTAGAGACCAAGCCATTACTTTCTGCTACTGAAGCATCTGTAGTTAATTTTCTTTTTGAGGATATTTTTACTCGTTTTGGTGTCCCAAGGGAAATTGTTAGAGATCAAGGAGCTCAATTCACATCAAGGCTAGTGGAACAAATGATGGAGAGGTACAAAATCCGACACAGAAAATCTACTCCCTATCATCCAAAAGAAAATGGTCAAGTGGAATCTACCAATAAAGTCATTGAAGGGATCCTAACAAAGACTGTTCATTTACATAGAAGAGATTGGGCAGACAAGCTTCCTGAAGCTTTGTGGGCGTATAGAACTACATGGAGAAGCACAACAGGTCATACTCCCTATGAACTTTTTTATGGAAAACAAGTTTTGTTTCCCATAGAGTTTCAGATTCAAACTTTTAAAATAGCAGTTCAGCTAGGACTTGATCTAACAGAGGCACAAAAGCACAGATTGGAGCAGATTAATGAATTGGATGAGATCAGACAGGATGCAGTCCAAAAAACAAGTATAGTCCAACAGCAAAGGACTAGATGGCATGATAAGTTCATCAAGGAAAAGAAGTTTAGAGAGGGTGACTGGGCTCTCTTGTTTGATTCAAAGTTCAAAGATTTTCAAGGTAAATTCCAAACACATTGGCTTGGGCCATATGAAATTATGAGAATTTTTGACAATGGAGCAATAAAAATCAGGACAATAGATGAAGAGAAGGTCACTTTTCTTGTAAATGGTCATAGATTGAAGCTGTATCATAAGCCACTTTCAAGAGAAGAATTTGCCAAAAGATTCCAGGAAAATAGTGATGTGAAGTTAATGAAGAAGAATTTTTCTTCTTCATCAACTTAGTTGAATTTTCTGAATTCAAATGCATGAAAAAAATAAAAATAATAATAATAAAAATAAAAATAAAAAAAAATAAAAATAAAGTATAAACATGAAAACTAATCAATGATTAGCATGTTTATACAGAAAAGATAAAGTGAAAATCAGAATTCTTCTGACACTTTACCTTTTAAAATCTGTTTTTTTTTTTTTTTGCAAGCAGCGATCATAAAGTCATAAGTCTCACTCCATCATGTCTCCATTCATTCATATTTCATTCACTCCATTCATCCATACTTCATTCATTCCACTCATCCATACTTCATTCACTCCATTCCATGGTCCATTTCATTTCCATCTCAGATTTCTAAATTTGATCTCTTTCTGCAGATTCAGTGTTACAAATCATGAGTTGCAGACCACTTTTTATGTTTCAATCCACTTTACATTTGTGATTCATTTCACTCCATTACATTTCACTTCACTCCTAATCCATTCCACCATATTTCATAATCCATTCCATACTACACTCCATCCATGTTTCAAATCATTTCATTTCATGTTTCAAAGTTCATACAGGTACATTTTGCAGCCAGTCAAACATTCTGCAGGAAGCTAGACATTCTGCAGCCAGCTAGACATTTTGCAGCCAGATATCCTGAAGGAAATTATCCAGCAACCACTTGTTCAGCAGCAAATTGATCCTACACACCTATGACAACAAGCAAAATTAAAGGAGTTATGAAGACTGAAGAATTAATGATTTTCAAAGGAGGTCAAAGCATATCAAAACCACAAAAATTAAAGGAAAGGCAAAGGTAAAGTTGTAAAATTATTATGATGACATAATATGAAATTTATAGTATAGTTAAGTCATGTATGATTCAAAAGTTGTTTTAATTATTCATGTTGATCATGCCTATTAAACCTATCATAAAAACGTTAGGCAAAATCCCTTCCACTCTGCCATATCAAATCATCATTTAAAACTTAACGGTTAAAGTACTGAAGTGACCTAATCGGTCACGTCACTAGGCCAAAGTATTCAGTGATGATTTTGAATTTCTCACGAAATGTTTTCGCGGTCTTCTCTCCCATGATGGTTCTCCAACTCATTAATTCGTGTAAATTACCCTCACTACATTTCACTTATTCTATAACCTCTTCATATCATCCTTCCGTAGCTAATTCCTACTGCATAAACAGAGAAAGCACCTTTGGGGTAAAAACAACTCTTTAACAGCCATGTTCATCGTGGATAGAAGAGTAGTAAATTGAAGGTTGAGAAGAGAAGGCATGGGTCTCATAGTAAGGTCCGAACCAGTCGGAACCAAATACTTAGAGGGTTACCCAAAAATTAGAGAAATGCTACAGCAGGCTGGGTGGTTACAATTTTTGGAAAAACTCAATGGTTTTCATAAAGAGGTAACTAAAACATTTGCACGGTCCTTCAATGGAGCAGAAGTCGAAATAGGAGATGTTAAATTCACCATTACAGAAGCTTTCATTGCAGAAGCAACGGAATTACCCAGACAAGGAGAACTATGGTTCAAAAATAAGGAATTTCATAATGAGGCATGGAAGCAAATGCTCAAAACACTAGGTATGGATGTTTCCATTTTTAAGAAAGGCATTCCTAGCTCAGCACTGAAGAATAAATGGTGGAATATGTTGCTCATTTTGCAAAAATTTATAACTTGTGAGGGAAGGTTTGGTACCTTATATATTTATCATATTCGGCTAATGATGCATTTCTTAGATGAAGAAATCAATTTACCCTTTTTCCTACTTCATGGTCTGAAGAGAATGGCCTCTAATGTTCAAAAGAGGGTTCAATTCCTAGAAACCACTTTGTACCACCACAACCTAGTTAAAATCCTAATTGAACATCATTTGAGAAAAGTGGGAGACAATTGGGATGAGTTTCTAGTGAGGAATCACTTTGAAGAACCCAAGGAATCTCCATCTGAAGGCAAACCTACAAAAAGAAGCAGGAGAAGGAAAATTTCCAAAGCTGTTGAAACTAAAACTGGTAAGTCCATAAAAGAGGACAGTGAGGAGATCATTTCTGAGAAATTGACTGAAATTAAGAAACAACTTAAAAAAGAGAAGATGATAAGAAGGTATGCCAAGGAGAGAGGTGAAGGACCATCTCAACCAAGACGAAGCCACATGCTTAGAGGTATATTGAAGAAAACAGAGGTTAGACAAACGGGAATTATAAACATTGAGGATGAAGAGACACCAACTACTAGATCACCTGAGTACCAGTACAAGGAGGATCTTGATGAAGGAGCTCCAGAGATAGACCCAACACAACAACAAATTTATAATTATGTTGAGACATTAGAGAAGAGAGCCTCAAAAAGTAGAGACAGAACTCCTAGCCCACCAGAATCTGCAATTGATATGCTAAGAAGAGATAAATATGAGTTAGAAGTACTCAATAGGCATATCAAGAATGAGAATGAAATTTTAAGGGAGCAGGTTAAGCTGAAAAGTGATATGAATACAACTCTCTCTTTATAAATGGAAAAATTGTACAAGGCTAGTGAGAAATTGAAGAAGAAAAACAAAAAGTTGAGCAGGGCACTTATAAATTTGAGATTCAAGTTGGTCATAAAGAAGCCTAGGAGGCCATTGACTATCAGGAAAAGCAGAAGAAGGAGCCTAGATGTCCTAGCAGAAGTCTCAGAATATATGAGTTGATTGCATGAGGACATGCAAAAACTTTGCAGTGGGGGTATGTTGAGCCCCAAGGATGTCCTTTCCCTTCACCAAAATTCACTTCATTTCCTTTGTCCCTTACCAATTACAGGCTTAAATGATCAATAGGATTGATTAAAGTCACTTTAGGAATGTGTACAATGACTAACTTGCTATATTTTCATGGTTTTGTTGTTGTAGTAATTTTTGACTAGACTCAGCGACAAAATGCAGCCATTCTGTAGCCAGTCGCCTATTCCACAGCTATCTTCATGTTCTCACAGGTTATAGGTGTCACTTCAAATAAAAACGCATATGGTTGAATTCCACAACACTCCCACATCATTCATTTCTCTCTACGAAGTATGAGCAAGAATCTACAGGTGGTTATGCACGTGGAAAAGATCAAAGCTAAGAAGCAGATTCCTACCAGGACAGGGACTCTACAGATGTCTCCAGCAAAGTACGAGGCCTCCACAAGAGTTATAATTTGATTTTGATTGAAAAAGACACTTGTTCCTATTTCTTCTCAAGGGTAGTTATGTATTTATTTTATAAGAATGACTTGGGAGACCGAGAGACAGCTAGCTAGATTTATGTTTTGTTGTTAGATCTCAAAAGACTGTAATACTCTGTTTTTGAAGCGTTTTCCTTTAATGAAAGAAGAACCAATTTAATACATGATCTGAGGAAATATTGAGGAGATTTGTATGCTAATCCGGTGGTAGAGGGCCCCTACTACCCGAGAAGCTTTGTGCATACTGTTTAGATAAGTAACGTTAGCATTGTTTCATTCTTAATTTAAGTAGTTCTCTGAATTTTACGTTTTATGCTCATTTACATCAATTGTTACAGCTAGTCTTGTTCTTACAAATTATTCCAAAATATCACTAACAGTGAATGAGACATAGCTGTGGTGTTTTAGAGCTTAGTTGCGTTTTTTTTCTGAACTTTATGTTTTTGTGCTCATTCACATCATATGTTACAGCCAGTCTTGTTTTATGAATTGTTCCAAAATACCACTAACACCGAATGAGACAGAGCTGTAGTATTTCAGTGATTAGTTGCATTTTAATTTAGTTGTAAAACTCCGGAGGTTAATGGCACTCTAGTTCAATTCTGTTCACTGTATTTCCAGTTAATTGATTGCATTCTAATTCCATTCTAATTCACTGTATTTCTAGTTTTGTTAGTTAGTTGCATTCTAGTTTTGTTAGAATTAATGGCCTTCATTATTTACAAACCAGTCTTGTTCTTAATTTTTACTAATACATCATTATCAACAGAACAAGAATTGGTAATTTCATTTTGAAGTCTTGACTGTTCTGCAATTCTTCATAATTTCACAAACTGCCTCTTTTCCAAAGCTATTCCAAAAGATTTCTAATTCTTGAATGAGGTTTAACAGTGATATTTTGAGTTGTACAATGGATTAATTTCGGTGCCATAGGTTAATTTAGAGTAGAATTATTCACTATGTTGCAGACTATCTTTTCCAAATGTGTTCCAACAAATTTCTAGACAGGGATGAGATTTTCTCTGTGATATTGTATATTGTTGTTTACTTAGAAGAACCTCATTGCGTTAAAACTTATCCTTTTCTCAAGTTATTCCAACATATTTCTAATGAATGAATTGGACTGAGTTCATGTTATGAGTTATTGAGTTCATGCTATGAGTTATTTTTCTTGTTAAAGTATTGCATTTTCTGTTCTCAAGTGCCATACATAGTTTAGAATAGGTTTTTCTCTATTTTAGTGTGACCAACAACTTTTCTTTACCAGCACTTAGTTTTTTTTCCTCTTAGAATAAAAACACAAAACCAAAAACATTGGAAGAACACTAAACACAATGTAGTGAGAAACAGATACCTAGGCACATATAGTGCACTTCACTTCAACAGTTTACTAGCCCTGGTTGACAATTTATGACATCAATTTAGGAACACTAAGTTGAGTAGACAAGTGTTAAAAGGAAAAAGGTAAAAGGCTGCAAAGTGTGAAGTGCGATACGAGAAGGTGCAGCGATGCGATTGCGATCAGGCCAAAATTTGTGAAGTGAGAAATGTGATGGGTGACGTGGAAGAGTGCTACAGTAATATCGAAATCGGGGTTCAAAGGCAGAAGTATTAATGGAAACCAATAGAAAATGCGATTTGCGATGAGAAAGGGCGGAGGTCCAACTTTGATGGTTTTTGTGAATAAAAAGGGTGCGACAGCTGATAGGAAGATAAAAAGGAGGGGAATGGAGGAACAACAACAAGGTTCATAAGCATAACATAGAGATGGAGAGGAATTTGATAATGACACAGAATGAATGAATGAATTTCTCTGGAAATTTTGATGCTTATTACTGCAAACAACCTCGTTGATCCATGCATGAAAAATAGATTAATGCATGATAATAGAGTGAAAGAAAGACTCAGACTGGTAATGCAATTTCTTCCTTAGAAACGGTGAACAAAAAGTAATTTTTAGCCCATGGGAAGGTCTACCCTCCTCAAACATTATGAACAAAGATGAGAGGGGAAGGCTCGATCCACAACTTTTGGAGTTTTCCTCTATTTTATTAATTTCATAAGCAAATGAAAAAATACAGCAACACACTAAAAGGAAAAACTAAGCAGAAATGAAACTATCAGAAGCAGAACTGATTGAATGAAAGAAAGAAAACTAGCTAAATGATAGAAAGAAAAGAATGAAACCAGCAGAGAAGTTGAGGCACATGGATTGGGCCCTAACCCATGAGCCTCGCTCCCTGAAACTAGATCAGTAAAAAAAAATCTGAATATTCATTGAATTACAAAAATAAAGTCTTATTACATCCCGGAGGTATTAAACAACAAAATCCTAATAGCATGGAAAAGAATGGCATGGGATGGAATGGGATGCAAATGAAATCGACTATCATTGGATGAATCGGAAAATCGACCAGAATCCCCCGGAATTGCCCCTAATTAGCTCTTGATCAACTTTATTTATCTTTAAGGGCAGCTACCAACAACTCCCTGGAAAATAGTGATTGAGTCCACTTTGACTCCAAGGAAACCATAGATTCAGTGGAAATCATCTTTAGTTTGCTTGGTTTCCTTTGATAGTTAAGGAGGGTGGACAAACCCCTTGAATCTCTCTAGGATTTATCAATAATTTCCTGATATTGTGCTCATTTATTCTTCAATTTTGATCTTCCAGTTGCAGGGAGCAAGTCCCTAAATTATCTCATTCTCCAAATCTGCATAATCTGCTGAATATTCTCACAATATTATACAAAAATACCAATATTAAGCACAAATATGCAATTACCTTTAAACCTTACTAAGAACATATTAAAGCATAAGAAAAAATTATTAAGTGCAGAATGAGAGATTTAATATATCTTTTTGTGTGCATAAGAAAGGTAGATGGGCCTAAGAAAGGTTAGATGGGCCTTAATTTATGTCTAATTTAGAGGCCCATCATCACCCCCTTACTGAAACTGTTGTTCATCCTCTGAGAAACCTATTCATCCTTCCTGCCTTATGGTTCTTCCTGCATGCTAGCTTATTTGGTTTTCTGTTTATTGGCCCATGCACTGCTCCTCCTGCTAATATTCTTGCTATTATTCTTGCATTTTTTCTTGTAGGTGCTTCACGGAGGTCCTCAGATGCCTTAAGAAAATCTTTTTCGCATGCCAAGAGGTGGGGGGTCCATATTTTATTTGATTTCTTTTTATTTTTTCTTTTTTTTTTTGCAGAACAAACTCATAGTTTTTTTTTTTTTTTTTTTTCTGTGAATTGAGTTCACCCTTGGCTACCCCTTTGGCACTCCTTGTCTTCCATTACATGAACTACTTACTACCCACTTTCTCAAGTCCTTTTTAATTTTTTCTTGTTCCTCTTCTTGGTGGAAAAAGTGAGGCTAGTCGCTAGATAAGGATGAGGCTTCTCTGCTGTTGATTTTGGCTATATAAAAACTTTCCTTCTCACACTTTTTAATGTTTTCTTAGGCTAAAATAGATTCAAAGAAAGGATTAGATGATTGCATACCTGAGCCTTACCATTGATTTGCTTTTGTAAGTTATATTGAAGCTGTTGATATTGTTGTTGAAACTGTCTTTGGTGGTTCTGAAGCTGCATGTGATAATATGCTTGAGGCCCTTTTGGAGTTTCTGAGCATAGGAGGAGGAAGTCCAAGTTTGACTACCTTTAACCAGGGTGTTGACCAAATTTTATTTTTGTGCCAAATTGTTGTTTTTCTTCTTGCAAAGGTTGGAGATCACTTGCATTCATTAGAGAGAGATGCATGGAGAAATGCAAATTTTTTTTTTTAAGACTTACTAGTTGCCTCAATGAGGTTTTCCACTAGTAGGTCTGCCTAAGCACCTCAAAGGAGGTTTTCACCTAGGATATTTTATTTCTCTTTTTTTTTCCAACCCAATGACTGCCTCATGAAGGTTTTCAATCAGTGGGCCAATCTCAGATGCCTCAAAAGAGGTTTTCACCTGAGATTTTATTCTTCTTCCCTTTTTTCTTTTTTCTTTTTCACTTTCCTATTCTACTTTAAAAAAACAAAACAATTTTCAAGTATAGGAACACTTCCAATGGAGCCATGTACACATCAAGATGACAGATAAAAGCAGGTGCACACTTGGAATACATACTCTGACATGTACCTGAATATAAGAGATGAATTACTTTGACTAGGATTGTATCGAGTATTGTTGGAGAAGAGTGTGTTGTTGCAACTTAATGGTGCCCCTGGTCCACTTGCTGAGTTGGATCACCTTGGATGTCCTCTTCTATTATGACATTCAAATCTTCCTCTTTTTGTTGATTATTCTCTTAAACACATGGAGGAAATGCGGGTAAACATGATGAAACTTTCGCAACATCTAATTCTGATGTCGAATCTTCATCAAGTGTAGCCCTTGATATTTTGATCTCCTGATTTGTATCTTCTTATTCTTGATGTTGTCCTTCAATGACATTAAGAAAATCTCTTATTTGCAATACCTTTCTCGAACTAAGATGCAGACCATTTAGATCAAGAGGATATGTTTGGTCGTATTGTACCTCAACATTGTAAGTGGGCTGAGATACTTCATGGTGTGGGTTTGGAAATGGTGGTACGGGTAGTTGAGTGGGGGTGGATATATGAGATGGATATGGTTGAGGTTGTGGTTGAGGTGGATGATAAGGATAGCATGGCGTTGGGTATGGAGGATATTGAGGATATTATGGATTTTACCAATAAAGTCCTTTCCAACCATGTTGCCACGATTCATTTTGGGGTTGAGATGGCCGAGGTTTCCAAGGAGGGAGTGTATTCCAATTAGTTTGAGATGGATGTGAATAAGCTTGAAATTGTGAAGTGGGCCCTTATATCGTATCAAGTTGACTAGGCTGCCAGGGTATCCTTAGAGCTACATAACATAACTTCTTTGGTGATTGCCTTGCTCCATTATCTTATTGGTAAACTTATTTATACCCGGGGAATGATGAACAACATTTAGTAGCATATGATTTTGCATGCATAACAAAAATATCAACATCTTCTTTTTGCTTATTTTGCACTCTTAATATTTCTACTTGTTCACTTAGATTGCTAATAATTTTTTTTTTAAAGTTGTCAAGAAAATTTCCAAGTTCATCTTTCCTTACAAATGTTGAGTAAGATTTAATTTCTCTTTCCCTTCCTCTTGATATGTGCTTGCATGTTTCACAAATTTCTTCAAATGAAAATTGGTATACATCTCCTCTACTCATGAGATTAAGGAGATCAATCCACTCATCCCTAATTGCTCTAAGTAAGAGGGCTTTTAGTGTGTAAAATCCTAAATGATGTAATTTTTCCCTCTTAACATTAAACATGAACCTCTCTATTAGATCCTCAAGGCTCTCATCTTCTTCTTGGTTCATTCTAAAAATTTCTTCTCTAAGATCACGATATTTATATTTTTTCTAGAAATATATTTTTCATATCATTTATTGATCTTATTGAATGAGTACCTAGACCCATGAACCATTTAAGATATTTATCCTTCAATGTTGTAGGAAACAATATCAATTTTTGAGTGTCTGATAAGTAGCCATAAAATCTACGAAGTATCTCAAATTCAAAGAGAAATGTTTCCGGATCCTCTATCCTCATACCATGGAAGTTTGGAAGGAAATATGGAGGAATGTTCTTCATATGTACACTGATGTCCATATCTTGAATGTGAAACCCAATAAGATCTTCATTGGCATCATATCCATCCATCTCTTCTACCTTCAAAAGTGTATGGTGATGTGGTTCTTACTGCACCACGTGTTCAAGTGGGGGGGTTGGTATTGGAGAAGTATTTTAAAAAAAAAATCTGAGTATCCCTACTCCTATAAGGCATGAAAATCAGATTTTTTGTATTTTTCATTATTTTGGAAATAACATGAAAAAGGGAAAGCAGAAAAGAATGCTAAAATAGAATCAAAGAATCTACTAGACACCTCCTTGGCAATGACGCCAAAAAGTGGTGAGCCCTGGTATTGCACCAAGAGTGCTGCAACTCCCAGGGGCTGCCCTACTTTACTTTATCAACTCGGGGTTCGTACAAACTTGGAGGTGACAATGTTATGTACACAACAGATGCATTATACTCATGTCATCCTCTTCTGCTCTACGAAAGGGTGCTACTTCTAGGGGTTATCAGTGAAGTTTGCCACACTTCAATGAAACTAAAATAAATTGCAAAAAGGAAATGATAGAAAGGAAACTAAACTAAGTTGCTGAAAAGAAATGATAGGAAAGGAAACTAATTTAACTTGCTGAAAAGAAATGACAGGAAAGGAAACTAATTTAACTTTCAAAAAAGAAATGGTAGAAAAGAAACTAATTTAAATTGCACTTAACTTGGCTAATTAGCTAAACACACGTTGCTCTATCTATCATGCTCCTATCTATGCAGCTATTCATGACCAAATTCTAATTTGAAGAGGTGTTTCTTGTAGTTTGGATAAGAAAGGGGTAAAGGTGCTAATGGAGGGCTTAAACACTTGAAAAAAGGCTTATAAATGTGAAAGAGGGCTTAGAATTTATTAAAAATCATGATATCGCAAAAATGCTTTGGAGTGGGAGGCTTGAAATACGCGATGGCAGAGTTATAATGGGTGGATAGAAATGCGATATGTGATATGAAAAATCACAATTGCAATATCGCAAATCAGGCGAAGTGACGGAAATGTTGTTAAGGAGCGGGAGTGAATTGAGAAATGTGATGGGACAAATACTACGGAATGGGAAATGCGACAAGATGACGTAGCAGTAGGTCCGGTGGCAGAGTACGATAGTGATATCACAATCGATGTTGGGAGCATAACGTGTTATGAGAACCAAATAAAAAATGTGATTTGCGATGTGGCAGAGTACGGAGGATTATCGCAATCGACGTTTGGAGCATTAAGTGTGAACAGGAACAAAATAAAAATGCGATTTGTGATGTGGCAGAGTATGGAGGGTTATCGCAATCAACATTTAGAGTGGTAAGTCTTAAAAGGAAAAAGGGAAAAGGTTGCAAAGTGCAAAGTGTGATACGGGAAGGTGCAGCGATGCAATTACGATAAGGCCGAAATTTTTGAAGTGAAAAATGCAATGGGTGACGTGGCAGAGTGCTACATTAATATTGCAATTGGGGTTCAAAGGCGGAAGTATTAATGAAAATCAATAGAAAATGTGATTTGCGATGAGCGAAGTACGGTAGCGGGAGATTCGAGGAGCAAGGGCGAAGGTCCAACTTTGATGGTTTTTGTGAATAAAAAGGGTGTGATAGTTGATAAGAAGAGAAAAATGAGGGTAATGGAGGCACAACAACAAGGTTTAGAAGCATAATACAGAGATGGAGAGGAATTGGAAAATGACGCAGAACAACTGAATGAAATTCTTTGGAAATTTTCATGCTTATTACTGCAAACAACCCTGCTGATCCATTCATGAAAAATAGGTGAATGCGTGATAATATAGTGAAAGAAAGACTCAGATTGGTAACTCAATTTATTCCTCAAAAAAAATGAACATAAAGTAATTTTTGGCTCATGGGAAGGTCTACCCTCGTCGAACTCTATGGACGGAGATGAGAGGGGAAGGATCGATCCAAATTTTTTGGAGTTTTATGCTATTATATTACTCTCATAAGCAAATGAAAAAATTCAACAACACACTGAAAGAAAAAACTAAACATTAATGAAACTATCAGAAGAAGAACTAATTGAATAACAGAAAGAAAATTAGCTAAATGACAGAAATAAAATAATGAAACTAGAGAAGCTGAGGCACATGGATTGGGCCCTAACCCACGAGCCTTGTTCCCTGAAACTATATCAGTAAAACAACATCTGAATATTCATTGCGTTACAAAAATACGGTCTTATTACATCCCAGAGGTCTTAAACAACAAAATCCTAATAGCATGGAAAATAATGGCATGGGATGGAATGGAATGCAAATCGAATGGAAATTGAATCGAATATCATCGGATGGATCTAAAAATCGGCCGGAATCCCATGGAATCGACCCTAATTAGCTCTTGATTAGCTTTATTTATCCTCAAGGGAAGCTACCGACAGCTCCCTAGAAAATAGTGATTGATTCCACTTTGAATCCAAGTAAACCATAGATTGAGTGCACATCGTCTTCATTTTGCTTGGCTGCCTTTGATAGTTAAGGAGGGTGGAAAAACCCCTTGAATCTCTCCAGGTTTTCTTAATAATTTCTTGATATTGTGCTCATTTATTCTTCAATCTTGATCTTTTGGTGGCAGGGAGCAGGTCCCTAAATTATCTCCTTGTCCAAATCTGCATAATCTACCAAATATTCTACAAAAATAACGAATATTAGGCACAAATATGCAATTACCTGTAAAACTTCCTAAGAACATATTAAAGCATAAGAAAACATTATTAAGTGCAGAAAGATAGATTTAATATATATTTTTATGTGTATAAGAAAGGTAGATGGGCCTTAATTTATGTTTAATTTAGAGGCCCAGCAATAGCTTCCATGTAAATCTCAGACTCTATGCAAAGAAAAGTGGGTTATAATAGAGGAAATAAGAATTAAAGTTGTCGAAAGGAGGGAATCACAAGTTATGAATGCTAGGTTAATATGTTGTGCAATGAATTAATTAAATATTGTTTAATCACATTAACTACCACTTGGAGTTTGTGCGCAATCCCATCCATCAAGTTTGAGTTTTGGCATAACTCGCATGCAAGTTTGGACCCAACGTGGTATAATGACCATTGATTAAGAGAGGGACAAATGGCCAAATCTCATCGGGCATGCAAAGACACATTAAAACGTGCATCTTCTGACCTAATGGTAGTTGAGATTCGTTGCATAAAAGGACATTGGGTGGATACAAGTCATCGGGTGGAAAATGATGATTAAGTGGGGCACATCTTTAGACTCGATGGGAATTGAAAATCATCAATCTAATCTCGACAATTGTCAAATCAGATAATTAAAGAATCTTAATAAGACAACGGGTGAAAATCAACGATTTAAACATGATGCATCTTGAGACCTGATAAAACATAATAACCATTGATTAAAAATATATGACCTTCCAATCACCTTAAGGGGAAGGCTTGGTAATTGCATGACTTAATACAAATACATAGTGGAATTAAATTAACTTTATTCCCATTTTTCATATATCAAAAAAATTCGGAACTTGAAGACCTAGACTATGATGAGGGTTGCGGATGCATTGAGAAGCTAGATATATTTGTAAGTGAAAAATAAAGCGATAACAACTCCATTGACGCTAAATTTTGGAAAAACCACCAAAAATATCTTTTTATTATTCATGAAAACTTCATGTTTTTGGTGGTTCACAAAAAACTTCACTGATTAATGGTCTTGGAAAAGCTTCTTCAACAATTGTCGTAAAAGTTGAGAACATAATATTTTAACAATTAATTTTAATTATTTTTTAAAATAAAAATATTATTGTTGTTGTTAAAATAAATATAAATTTTTTCCTTTCCATATTGTTTTATGTGACTAATCCCATGGATTAATCCAAAACGTAATTGTTATTACCATTGTATAATAAACATGCTATTTCATAGAAAAAAACATACATGGGGTAATGCCCCCATGTTGTAGTTGTTAAAATGAATATAATTTTTTTCATGCTACATTGGTTTATGTGAATAATCCCATACATTAGTCCAAAACAAAATTGTCATTACCATTGTATAATAAACATGTTATTTCATAAAGAGCATTCATGGGTAAAATATATGTATAAGTATATATAGATGAATAGATGAATAGATAGAACTATAGTATTCTTCTCCCAATAATATGAAAGAAAATCATTTTTATTTTATGTATAAAATACGCCACAAATTGGGATGTAATTATTTAAACGATATTTTTTATAATCCCTTTAATAGTTTGTAGCTCATAAAAATTTAAAAGGAATTTATAGGAGAGAGACATAGCTTTAACGAGTGATACTTGAAAAGTATAGTGCAAATTTTATTGAGGAGATTAGTTCCACCACTCATAATGATTTTCCTACATTTCAAAACTATTTTAATTGTATAAGTCATAACATTAGACAAAAGAAAAAATATTCAATGATTGTAACTTTGTGAGAATTTATCAAGAAATAATTTATGATAAAATGACATTACATTTTTCGTTAGACAAGAAGATTAGAGAATCTCAAATTATTACGTATTATCAAAATCAATTCCAAAGTTCTTCATCATATTTTCCCTAACATAGTCTCTTAATACCCAGAAACCATTAATTTGTTTATCCTACAATACTCTAATATCCAAGTTGAAAAACAGCCTATAAATTCTTTGATCGTATTATAGATTTTTAAAAACCTTATTAGATTCAAAGTTTGATGAAATTGAAGTAATTGAATTGTCACTTCATACCCATATATGTGCAATGTGATGAATTGAATATTTAATACCTGTTCAAATCCCAAAAGTTTTATGAAGCTTTTATTTAAACATAAAATGATACAATAAATATAAAATGTGGTTATACAAAAAATTTGAGTATTCTTTTGCATATGTTTTTAGTGTTTCTTGACACAGTTTTTTGTTAAAATTAGTTTGTGGTACATGGTGTTTTTACCCATAGTTTTTTAGTTTTGGCTAAAGAACGACGATTGTTTTCTAACCCATGATAAATAGATTGAAAATTCATGGATGTCACAAGATATATATAGTATTATAATGTTGAAAAGAAGAATATATTGAAAAAATATTTATATCTTTCTCGGTTTGGGTTTCTAGAATAAAATGTTTGTATTAATACATGTGTTTTCCAATGCAAATGTTTTATTCTAATTAAGATTATGTTTGTAGCAATTAATTGTACAAGGTTAAAACCTAGAGAAATGTTCACAACTGTCATGCACTAATAGAAATGAATGGAGACTAATAATTAGTCAGGCCCAAGTTAGATTACACACATATTTGTTATATATTTCATTCTTCGAATCATTAAACATTTATGTCTTTGGATCTCCCCTGAGGTGAAGTCAATATTCAAGTATAGGCTCATTTAGTACGAGTTCATGGGTCTTTTTATGTTAGCCTTCCTTATGGTGGATGTAAGGTTCCTCAATTGTTCTATGTATTTTTTCTATTTCTCTATTTGGTTTATACCCATTCTTCTAGACATTATGTCTCTTCACCCCTTTTCTTCTAAGAGAAAGCACCCTCTTGACCTACTATTTGAGTTTGAGGTCATCAATGACACCTTTTGTCACCTTCATGTTAGGATTAAACAACTCGTAGCTCAAATAATATCTTCAATGGATATCCCTACGCAACGCAATAAATGATTTTGAGAGTTGGATGATGAAATTTATTAGGTTCGTAGAAAAGTGGAAGAATTTGTCTCTCAACAACCTTTTGTCAAAATTCCATCTTTCATTCTATGTGTGCTTGATCTCTTCTTGGCATGTGCAACTAGCTCTTTTCCTTCGAAACCATATCAATGAAGCATGGATTGAAGAATTAGACGCTCAATTATTAGTTTGTGGGTCTGGTGGTAATGGTTAGCTAAAATATTCAAAAACACATACGGGAAGCTATCTCAATGTAGTAAAGGGAAGCAGTCAACAAAATTCCAGCTCTCAGCAAAAGAATAAGGGATCAAATGTCTCTCAGGTAAATAATCCTTACCACAATAAAAAAGGTAACTACACGAAAATGTACTATAATATCAGGAACTTATACTTCAATGCTCCATGCTTCACTTGTAACAATTTTGGTCATAAGGTTGCTCAATGTGTCACTTATAAAACTATCATAACTAGAGAAGTGAGAAAACAAAAGAATGAGATTGTGTTAAAGAAATAATCTTACAATACCTTCTCACCTCTTCAATATGAAACAAAATGCTCCTTTTGCAATAACTTTGGGCATAGAGAGACTAAATGCATAAGAAAAATGAGACTAAAACTTTAGAATGAACAAAAGGCAACAAAATCCAAGGTATGGAAAATGAAAACAATAGAAACTAAAAGTTGTGGTTTAGCTTTGTATGTAGGAGATCAAGAAAATTTGTTGTACATTTATAATGGATGCTCAAAGCATATGATAGGTGATAAAGATACGTTTATGTCCTTTAATGAAATAAAGAAAGAAAAGAATGTAACCTCGAGAAATAATTCACCTGCTGCTATTATTGGAAAATGAAATATTTTTATAAAGGATAAGGTTAAAGTAGGAAATATTTTGTTTGTTGATGGACTAAAACATAACTTATTGAGTTTTATTCAAATGTGTGAACAAGGTCGTGAGGTTGTTTTTAGATCAAAGAGTTGTATAGTATGGAATTTTGATACAGGTAAGATCATAATAAAGGGAATAAGAACTCCAAGTAATGTCTATGTCTTGGAAGGCAATCTAGAGCATTGTTACTTGAGAAAATTAGAAGTTAGATTTGGAACAAAATATTGGGACATCTAAGCTTCGCTCAATTACACAAGTCAGACAGAATGGGATTTTTTCGTGACTTTCCTATCATCTCTCTATCAGAAAGTAGCATATGCAAATCATGTCAATTCAATAAGAAAACCAAGGTGAATTTTAATTCCAAATACGGTACTTCAAATTAGCCACTTGAACTTATGCATACTGATTTGTGTGGTCCTATGAGAAAGAATTTTCCTCAGGGTGAACAATACTTCCTATTATTCATTGGTGATTTTACTAGAATGTGTTGGATTTTCTTATTGAAAAAGATGAAGCATTTGATAAATTTAAAATCTTAAAATCTCTAGTAGAGAATGTGTTAGATTTTAAAATCAAATGTCTTAGATCTGATAGAGGAGGATATTTTATATTAGATGAGTTTTTCGACTTTTGTGAACATCTTGGAATCAAGAGGTATTTTTCTATATCCAAAAATCCTCAACAAAATGGAGTGGCAGAAAGAATGAACGTAAAAATCCAAAAAATCGTGTGTGTCATGCTTGATGAGTCTGGAGCACCTCATACCTTCTAGGGGAAAGTAGCACATACATCCATTAATCCTCAACAAAGCTCATATTCAGGTAAACAATGATAAAAATACTCATGAAATGTGGTTTGGTAAGCCTCCAACTTTCAAAAATTTTAGATTTTTGGAAGCAAGTGTTACATAAAGAATAATGATGATAAGATTGGAAAGTTTGAATCTAGAGCTGATGAAGGAATTCTCCTTGGATACTCCACTAGAAGAAAAGTTTGTAAATGCTATAACATAAGGCCCAAAAATATTGTTGAATTCATTGATGTTGTGATTAATGAGGCATCCACAGGTACCAAAAGGGAAGCACCAGCAGATGAAAAACTTGTCCCTACAGCAAAACAAAAGGTTTTAGGAGAGGAAATTAGTGAAGCATCAGAAGAAGGAATTGAAAGCATAGAAGCATCAGGAAAGACTCCTTCAATGTATGTTCAGAAAAATCATCCAGAATCTTAAATTATAGGTGAGAAGGAAGCTAGAGTACAAAATAGAAGAACTCTTGTTTGAACTTCCAGTTATCTAGCCTTACCATCCACATTTGAACCTCAAAATGTAAATAAAGAAAGAAAAGCTTAATTTTTGTTTAAGGAAATGGATGAAGAAATTGACCAAATAGAAAAGAACCATTCATGGGAAATAGTAGCAAGACCTCATGATAAAAAACTTATTGGGAAAAAATGGGTATTCAAAAACAAACTAAATGAAAATGGAGAGGTAATTAGAAACAAAGCGAGACTTGTATGCAAAGGCTATATCAACAAGAAGGAATAGAATTTGAAGAAATATTTTCACCCACAACCAGAATTTAAGCCATAAGAATGTTCCTTGCATTTTCAAGCTTTCATAACTTTAAAGTATATCAAATGGGTGTTAAATCTGCATTTCTAAATGGGGACCTAGAAGGAGAATTTTATATTGAACAACTTAGAGGGTGCATTCTAGGCAATGATACAAATCTTGTTTTCAAACATAAGAATGCACTATATGGGCTAAAACAAGCTCCCCAAGCATGGTATTATCGAATTAACAAGTATCTTTAACAACAAGGCTTCACTAATGGATCTGCAGATAGAAATCTATATATAAAGATGGATACCAATAAACTTTTGATAGTCGTTGTTTATGTAGATGGCATCATATTTGGAAGCAATAAAGAATCTATGAGTTAAGGATTTTCTTCATTTATTCAACAAGAATTTGAAATGTCCTTACTTGGTGAACTAACATAATTTCTTGGTCTACAATTTTAGCAACCAAAGAATGGTATATTTCTCTCACAAACCAAGTACCTCAAGCAGATTTTGAAGAAATACGGAATGGAATACTACAGTTTTGTATGCACTCCAATGGTAACAATATTTAATCTTAGTTCACATGATGATTCTCACTTAGTGAACTAACTAGAATACAGATCTATGATCAGGACATTAGGGGTAGTTTGAGGTCTAAAATGGGCCTCCTAAGAAAAATTTACAGCCAAAATAAACTTTATAGGAACCAATAGGATTCAAGAAGATGATGTCAACCATGGGGGATGATTCACCATTTTTGGAGTAAAAAATTAAAAGATTAAAAAATAATAAAATAATAAAACTACTTTTTCAACTTGTATTTTCAACTTATCTCCCTAAGGTTTTACTCAAATTTCAAGTGGGAGAACTCGTTGGATGCAAAATTTAATTCCTCATCTAAGGAGTACCCATATTTCGTACTTTCGATGGACCCTACTACATGAAAAATGAGAAATTCTTGAAAAAATGTGATTGTAATCATGTTTTTCGTGTATTTCTTAGTTTTCATGTAGTAAGGTCCATAGAAAGTATGCAACATGGGTACTCCTTGGATGAGGAATCGAATTCTGCATCCAGTGTGTGTTATCGCTCAAAATTTGAGTAAACTCATAAGGAGATAAGTTGAAAATACTAGTTGAAAAAATAGTTTTTTTACCACTAAAATTTTATGATGTAATCTAATATTATTTTATTATTTCCATTATTATTTTATAATTACCTTAGAAGGCCCATTTTATACCTCAAAACTCCCCTAATGTCTTGGTTGACCTTAGAGGCACAAGACTAGATATTATGCATGCAGTTGGAATTATTGGACGATTTCAAGCAAATCCGAAAGAAAATCATATTCATGTAGTCAAGAGAATATTCACATATTACAAGGAACTCAAGATTTCGGTGTATAGTATCCCAAATATGCAAATTTTGCACTTCATGATTACACAGACACAAATTGGGTAGGTAATATTGATGATCGAAAAAGTACTAGTGGAGGAGCATTTTATTTGGGACCTCGCTTGGTATCATGGTTCAACAAAAAAAATGCTCCATTGCTTTATATACAACTGAGGCTAAATATGTTGTTATTGCATCTTGTTGTACTCAAGTTCTATGGATGATGCAAACATTGCAAGGCATTCAAATCACTTGTACTCAACCTATACCTATTATGTGTGATAATACTAGTGCCATAAGTATTTCTAAAAATCCTATCATGCACTCAAAAACCAAACATATTCCAATAAAATATCACTTTTTTCGAGAGAACAAAGTTCTTAAACAAAACGTTCGCATCGAATACTGTCCACCCAGCGTACACACGTGTATGGTTTGCCCTAAACATGATCGTTTTCTTTGAAGAAACTATGGCGACAAACTCGTAGAGAGCGACTTGATCGTTGCATTTGAGGTTCTCATGCCCTCTCCTGCGATCGTTGACTCAGTTGCGTATGTTGCTGCTCAAAATGAATTCAGCATGTATATTTGTTATGATACGGTTGCTGCAATACCACATTGTTCCTTTGATGTCTTCATGTTGATTAATGACATGTTTTCTCATGAGGCACTATTTATTGGTGTATGACGTCTGGATATGATCGAATTTCTTTTGACTAGTGAAAGACATGACATGCGACCCAGGGGAGAAACTTTGACATATGATAGTATTGCTGCGTACTGAATGATTCCTTTAGAATTCCATGTTGCATAATGATGCTCACATTATCGTGTTTGTGTGCTCATGGTACGTAATTATTATATGGTAGAATGATGTGCTAATGTAACATCATCGCGTTACCTCTATTGAGGTCTTTGGTTTTGATTATAAATGGCTTGTTTTGCTCTCTTGATGTAAATTTCATGTAAAGACCCATGATGTAAAATTGTAACATTTAGTCATGTTTGACTATTGAGTCAATTCAATCAGTGTAATCCATTATTTTGGGCAATTGATGTAACGTTGAGACAAAATATGTAACGCCTCACCATATCGCGCGAATGATGGGCGCATGAGTCCCTGGTGATGGGAAATGCCAGACTGGTTGATGTCACGAGTCATGTACTTTTGCATATCTTTCTGAGTTTCTAAAGATATGCTCTAGGGGAGCATAGTTTACTGCTCTCTAATCAACAAACCCTACAATGCTTTATCTCTACAAAGGGAGAAAGTATGTTTCATTCAACATCAGTCAACCTTTTCTCTGAGTTTCAAAGGTTGGGAGCGTGGGTGTTTGAGCAGCTTGAGATACGCTCGTATATCTACAAATGCTTTGTCTTATAGCACACAGAGTGATAACCAAAACACAGCTAGTTTCATCGTATTTCAAAGGATGAGATTGTTGGAATTATTACTATTTGATGTCTTTGATGAAACATACATGATAAAGACTAAATATCATGGTAGCATGATGATATACAACATAGTACATATGTGATAGAGAGATTGAGAAATGAATATCGCACGAGATAAAGTGGGAATGATAAAAGCAATTTTTTGGAAGTATATGCGGTCTTAATGAACGGTTGTGTACATATGCAGGTGGCGTAAACATATGTATGTTTTCCGAACTCATGGTATTCTCGACAACAGGGATGTTTACTATGGTTATTTGGCCTGTGATGAGTACGTTGATACATATTTGATCCTACTGAAAGAATACCATCGACATTACTGGTGATATTAGCAAGGCTCAACTCCATATAAGGAGATGAGACTGTGCTAGTGGAAAGCTAGGGTTATTGACTGAATGTATTGATCTAAAAGTAGTTTTGAACAAAGCATCACAGGAACGTGATTGATATACTTTACATCACGAGGACTGATAAACAGCGTTGATCTTTGTCTTATGACCAAAAAGTGCATAAATATGTGATGGTTAATAATACCAAAATGAACATGTGATAGTAGGCTTTCTAAAATATGCTTTATGGTTGTCATGATAGGCGATCCAGCGACTGTGCGTATACATTCGTGAAAAAGTTTAGAATCAGCATGTATGTCAAGTATTAAAACTGTGCACATACGTGTGTTTCTAGTAGGTGACTGCATATACCCAAGGGTTTTAAGCATGAACTTTCACGATGGTTGACTACCTAGTTATGTTTGTTGTTGTCTTTTCAATGATGTCTTCTCACAATAATTTTTGCTTGACAAGATCATTTAGGGTTGAAAACTCGTTATTGAATCAAATGTTAACCAAGTGATGATGTTATAGTGATGATCTTTTGATCTTTAGCGTACCGTATCTCCAGATGGTCAGTATTTGACACATTGATTGATTCAATGTATTTAGTATGTATTCTTCGTATAGCATTTTCGAGATCATACACAGTATTTTCAGGGATAATCATGTATATATTCTTATGATTAGCGAATAATAGCGTATACAATCTAATGTTTGCTTATCTGTGGCTTTGTAGTAGCGGGAATTGGTTTCTGTGATGGGTAATATATTTGGTTTGGTACATTGATGAGTGAAGCTATCATGAAAGGATCTATTGTGACTCAGTTTGATCTAGTTGCATATGGTTACTACTAGTTGATTTGATGATTCACGTTTATCCAAAGATCGGAGTAATTATTTTTCAAAGTAGTCGAAAGTGGATCCATTTGAAACATTCTAAAAGTGATCCAGGTGAGTTGATGATACAAAATATCGTAGCGTGAGTTGCACCTTCACAGAGGAGATGGAAAACAAGCAGAAGGTTGTAGTTTTTCAGTATTGTTTAAAGTATGCACTCAGAGATGATTTAAGAAGATTATTTTAATAAAATAATACAACAGACAACAACCATGGTTTTCTCATTAGGTTTCCACCTAAAATCGTGTTACATGTGTCGACAAACATGTGTGTATTACGTTTATGATATGTTTTCATCGCTACATTTCTACTTAATACATTTTTAATAAGTAATTATGCATCCACTAAATATTCATAAATGATGAATTATATGCAAAGTTAGTTTATTAGATACACATAGTTTTTTTCATCATATTCGATACACATACTCATCCATGTGGGATATTGGTGTCACTCCATCGTTCCACCTCAGTCCCACTCATTGTCTTTCATTTTTCTTTCATTTTAAACATTTACTATTTTTCAGCGCTTTTTCGGTTCCCGAAACTTCTCGAGCCGTTTTAAAGCCCCAAACGATGCTCAGGCATCACACCGAAGAATATGATTCCATTCTCAAAATTGATATTTGTGGTCAGCAGCTGTGTCTTGATAGATATTTTCTAACGATGTATCATGCGCACAAATGAGGATAGTATGCCAAAGTTATGATCTTTGAATTTGAAACACCAATTTACCCAAACGGCCCAGCAGTTTTGGCGTTTGTCTCCCTAGGGTTATGTTTTTGGATGTTTAGGTTTTCCATTGCTTCTCATAATAAATAGTCTTTCAAGCCCTCATCAGAAACACAACCTCGTAGGCCGATAGCCTCCACATCCTTCCGTAGAGATAAGCCACCAGTGTTGCCCCAGCTGAGCTTTATTTCCATTCGTCCCTAACAAATTTTCTGCTTTTTGATATTAATGAAATGAAAGGTTATTTTATCGCATATTTGTATTTATGGTTATATGTGATTGCTATTTGCATTTCTCGCATAAATCTGACTCATAGTATTAGAGCGGTTCATTTTTCTGATCTCTTCTTTTCATGTCCCCACCCAGGTCAGGGCATAAGGAGTTAGGCTCGATCTCGGTTGAAATCCTGCAAGATTAGCCTTTCGAAAAACCCCGACGTAATTTCTCATGGGGATGAAAAGAAAGATGAGGGAGCAGTGATATCCTATCAAAATATTTCTCAAGGAGGTCCCTTGAAAAACAAAGTGACATGATGATGGATAACTTTTGCTCAGCATCCTTCAACGATTGCCCACCACATCACAATCCATCCAATAGCCACTCCTAGAGGCGTGACTCTTTAAGGCAAGTGAACCTTGAAATTCCCATATTCGAGGGTCAAATAAATGCATATGGCATAGATAGATGGTTTAATCCATTGAAGGATATTTCTCGGTTCATGACTTTTTCCGATCTTTGAGAAGATTATTTTTTCACTCTCATAGCTACCCCATGCGCAAGAACCGGTGATAAACGCTATCAGTGAGAAAAAGGATGAGACATAACCCCTATATGTTCTCGCACGTACCCACTTGGAATCTTCTTTCTCCGAGACACCATAAATTAACATATACTATCCCGTGGGGAGCTATGAGGACAAGTACATATAATGGACCACATCATGCAACAGTAGGGATCAAGATGTGCATGATTCGATGAATCTGCTCCCATACCCCGCACAAAGTTGGGTATCAAAGATTCTGAGAAAAATTTGGTGCTAGAGTATCTGCAGCTTTTTAGTATAGATACATTCAGAGAGGAAATGGAGTTCCTCGACATCTTCTCGCTTGGCACAACATACCAGTGCATGCCGCCAAGATTGTACAGTAACTCAAACGTAAGAAGCGAGACTTTGGATCCGTGAATCAACAACAAGGGAAAGGTGCTCCAAATCGCAGAACAGAAGGAAAATCCAAGGCATGGGCTGCCAAGACAACTTCACAAAGCCACAAGCAGAACAACATCGCAAGCCAAAGAAGGACATAAGAAAGTGGTGAGTTCCATAAGAGCTCCACTCACAACACAAGTGAGTGCGCTGCAAGTAGCCATTGGTACAAAGATGAGGGCTTCTAAATCAGATGCAGTGTTCGAAATTTGAACTGAACTCGACAAGGGGAATGACAAAGGGAAACAGATTATTGATGCGGAGCTCAATGCCACTACCGCCACCGCAAAGCGATCCGTAGGAGGAACCCCAAAGATCCAAAGGAAGAGGAGCATCTCTTCCACTCCCAGATAAGGGGTTCCCCAACAGCAGCTCATTATAAAAAATGGGAGCCAAAAGAATCTCATTTTCAGCAAGCACGCTGTAGCTGCTTGAGCTGTCGACCACAACAAACCCACATCCGTACACCATCAGTGAGCTTCACCAAGGACAAGATTCCGCGTCAACCATAGAGTAGCCGTATCTCCCTATAGCATCAAGCCCTCTCGTGGATGGGGGTATTATGTGACATTGCCTTCGATGTTTCGATTTATTATTAGGCCAACCATACTTATGGAGGTGACATGTTGTGTATGAGTCCCGACCTGCGCTATTATTGTTACTTTGGGAAATACTGTATAGGATACTTTAGAGGTACCACCGTCGCCGCTATCTCTTTGGTTACTCAAAAAAATGTAGTAAGCTCTATTTCCCAAAACCAAGAAATTTGTTTTTCTAATGATCCCTGTCTCGCAGAAAGAATAAGACCGCGTCACGCACTCTATGACAAGGCTCCTCTCACATGACAACATGGACAGGTTTAGAGAGAGCACGGGGACATCTTCACCTCACCCACAGGGTTTTCCTCTCAGATCACAGTCAAGTACACCCATTAATCCGACCTAAAAAGTGCTGCTACCGAATGACCAATCTATCGACACTGTCGCAGAGAAGGATGAAATCAAGAGTGCGCATTCAAGAGCTGCAAAAAGGTCACATCCGTCCAAGCTCATTACTCTCCGTGGGAGCTCCGATTGCAGCTGGAAAGGTATAAAGGATGGGACTTGGAGACTCAGTATCGACTATCGGTGTTGAATAGATCACCGGCTCCGTACAGGTACCCGATCCGCCGATTGATGACCTTCTGGACCAATCAAAGTGAAAATATTTTCAGCAAGATCGACTTGAAGTCCGGGGTATCACCAATGTACCAATCTAACCCTTCCGATGCGTGGAAGACTACCTTCAAAGCGAGGAGGGCCTTTTTTCGAATGGTTGGCTGCATTTTGGCTGATGAATGCTCCGCAACCTTCATGAGGTTGATGGATGACATCTCGCGGCTATTCACCAACTCATTTGTAGTGGTGTACTTTGATGACATTCTCGATCTTTCGACCAAACTTTGGGAAGAGCACCTCCACCACATCCGACAAGTCCTCCAAACACTCGTGAAACACAAGTTGTGTGCCAATTTGGAGAAGTGTACTTTTGGCATGACCTAGGTTCAATATCCGATACATTATTGACGCAAAGGGTGAAAATGTGGATCCAACAAAAGATTCTGTGTCATTTGGGATTGGCTGCACCAACCACTTAACACGTAGCTCGCAACTTTTGGCCCTTGCTAATTTCACCGTAGGTTCGTGTTGGGATTTCTCTCAGTATCACTTGCCCTTGAGTCGAAAGTCACCAAGGAGGGAGTGAAACCAAAATTCTTTGGTCGAATATCAACAAAAGGCGTTTAGTAGAATTGAAACATCACTTCGCTTCTTCGTCTGCTCACATTATTGCTACTTGCAACAACCATCTGGAGATCAAGAAAAATACCTCGACTATCTCTATCGACAGCTTTCACTCAACTGGGCATCCAATGGCATATCAAAGTGAGACATTTTCCGACATAGTCATAAGTATCCCACTTATGAAAAAGAAATGTATTCCATTATGCAGTGCTTGCTTCATCAATGGAAGCATTACATTTTGGGGAAGGAAATAATCATCCACACAGGTACTCTACCTAGTCTTAAAGTTCACAGACACAAGGGGAGTTGTAGAACGATTGCCATAATAAGTGGTCCACATATCTCACGAACAATGTATCTTTGAACATCAAGTACACGAAGGGTAGCATGAACAAATGTTACAGCATCTCTAAGTCGACCACTGATCATGGCGCTAACCACATGCTTTCTCAACTCTTGTGCACGAGACCATCGATTGGCCACTTCTCACAAGAGCGATCCATCGACCGCACATACAAGGAACTCTTTGGGTACAAAAGTTCCAAATTTTCACCACCTCCAAGATGCATTACTATGTCACTCAGGACACCTTTATGTTCCTTCAAGAGAGCATGCCAAGATGATATGGGAAGCACACTACAAAGTGATTTTCTCGGTATTTCTGCATGAGACAGCTGGCAAGACCGCAAAAGTATTTGTTTCATTGTCGAAACTTGGAGAGAGATGTCGAAAGCACATCGGGTATCCACATCGATATGCGCCATTGCCAAACCGACCATCAGAAGCAAGGCCTATACTCCGCTACCTACCCCTAGTGCCGATCTTGGGAATCCATTCCATGGGATTACATGTTGACCTTCTTATACTAAGCATGAAAACGATCTGTTTTTCTATCGTCTATGTTCTCAAGATGGCCAGTTATGGTACCTCAAGAAGAACATCACGAGTAGCTAGCCATCGCATGTAAACTCTCATCTGATTTAGTGTGTGGCACTTTGGGATCCCATAGTCTCATCACATTTATTGGGATGTAGTAGTTCCTTAGCACATTTGTGTTTAGGCTCCCTGTCACGTCGGACACCAAGCTCACCAAGTCCATAATTCTCCATCCCCTAAAATAATGACTGCAGGTCGTTAACAAGATGATTGTACAGTAAATTCTCGCGCATGTACAATCAAAGTATCCAGTGCACATGGATGAGAGCCTTCTATGTACAACATAGTTATAATCTAGCTTTCCATAGCTCGAACCGACTACAACCCCTTTTCGGCAGGCTTGGGATTCCACGCTATGTACCCATCGACGTATCCATGCCATTTTAGTGGCTACTAGAGCCAATTCATGCCATGTTCAGTCTCAAAGTCGACAAAGAAAACATCTTTCATCGATGTATATATCTAACACATCCGCCAACAAAGTTCATGAAATATAGGATAGAGCCACGCTGGCATAAAGCAACAACATGATCAACATCGGTTGCCACGCAACGTAAGTCCAAGCAAAGTGTGGCTACATTTGTAGTATGAGCGTTTTCATCGACCTCACCACAAGCTCTCCCACTCTGGGTATATGGGTCAGACACCATCAACAAGGTCGAAAATAATGCCTTCGAGGTTTGTAAATATCGCGTAAATCAAACCCGATAGGCTCACAATCAAATCAATATTATGTAAATTATTTCAAACCAATTTTTGATTGAGGCTTAGCTTTCCTCAACCCTGAGAGTCTCTCTCAAGGGTTAATGATTTTTTGATAGAAATATAGATGGATAACTTCATGGGGTAACAAGAAGACAATAATATAAATTGGTTACAAATCACATTAGCAAGTGCAATACGCTTATGGAGTCAACATAGCTTCATTAAAACAAAAAACAATTTACCAAGATGGGATTCAAGGCATATTAGATTGGTCCTAAGAAACACATGTGAAACTATAAAACACATAGCTTGTTTATCTCATGAAGGAAGTCTAGCATCAATGATGAATTCTAAGTAACATAAGCAAACACCACTGCAATAAGACAGTAAAAATATGCCAATAGAACAAGAACACACTAGAACTATTTATGCAAATCTTGAGTTGACTAAGTAGAAAATTTCCGTATTGTTAAAAATCAATGACTTACAATACAGTATTTTTGCTATGTCCAACCTTTAGCATCTCGACTTTCTTTCATATTTATAGATACTTTACAACATAGGATAACCTTATCCCGAGCTAGATAAATCAAATTCCTACTTTTTGCCACCTTGTCTAACCATGTGACATGATATTTATTACAAAATGAAATCGTAAAACCTAATGAACATTCTTATTACAAATAGGACTCAAACTCCTTAACTTTCCACTCATAACAACTTTATCTAAACTAGATTACATCATTTTCAAATCGTATTCCCTATAAGGCTTAATCCAGATGATAAGCTCCACATTCATGACCTTACTGCCGTATCTCCGCAAAACTAGAAACTGTCCTCGTGTTTAGACTTAGGATTCTTTGTGTTCTTGATAGACTCGACCACCATGAACTCATGAATTTGTAGGGTTATTTATTGTTAGGAACCAAGCTAACATATGCCCAAAATCATCTCAAGTTCCAAAGCGCACACAAAATCACTATCAAACTCGTCCAAAATAGGAGAAACAGATTGCTGCTACGAAAACAACACAGCTTTCGTAGTGTTTTTCGTAGCTGCCAGCTTTTTAACCCATTTGCCTTCAAAATTTTGGTTTTTTTCCCTCTAGGGTTATCTTCATATTCACTTAACATAACTTCTAGTAATTTTAGGTCATAATACACACATTTTCCTCCTAAAATTTATGAGAGAAAGGGTGAAAAGTCGTTACAATAGTTTTGTAGTGCTTACTGCATCGTAGCGCTAAGCACTACGCATTTAGTGAGCAGCTTTTTTCCAATTTTTTTTCCAAAAAGTAAAGTGTGAATGTGCTAAACTGAAAATAGACTTGATTTCTTCATAGCACTTGAAAAACAAAGTCATTCCGAAACCTTCTTGAGGTCCCTTTCTTCATTTTGCAATAGGTTAGCCTATTGGTTTTTCTCGTGCTTTTCCTCGAAAATAGGTCTTGGACAGAGCTCCATATCTCTTTACCTCCATGTTGTATTTTGAGAAAATGCAGGATTTATTTTTGTAAGCCATTATTTCTGGAATAAAAACCTTCTTTGTTTTTTTGAAATACATCTCTCGCTATCCAAGAGAATGCCTTTATGCACATGTAAAACATGAAAACTATGTTTTCTCAAAAATAGCTTTCAAAGAAAGTTTCTCTGATCTCCTAACCGATAACACTTGTGAGAAACGTGAGAGGTTATTGTAGCTGGGGCCAGATAGCAAATTTTCTTTCAGAATTCCAAAATACGTTTTCATCTTGGCCATAATCTGAACTTTTAAGTTAACCGCTAAATGACCATGTACTATGATACTGCAAATAAGTAGTTTTAGGCGCATTTTAACTTTATCAATTTCTCCCACCTCATAATGAATTTGAAGAAATTGAGAGAGAGGTTTTGTAGTTAGCTGTTAGGAAGAAAAACCTTTTCAATATGTATAAATTCATTTTCAGGCTCAGAAACCCCCTTTGGAAGTTGACTTACTCAAAACCGTAAAACAAAGTTTTTTCCTTCATAACTCTTCAGCTTCATGCAGCGAAATCAACTTTTTTTGAACTAGTGGCACTACAAAACTAAGGCTGGCTAATTGACCAGTTTTGACATGAGACTTTAGGAAAATGACTACAAATGGAAATTATGGATATTTGACAATGAATTGACCTTAAAAAGACTTTATTTGAACTTAAAGATGGCTTTTGAACTTACAAAAATCTAACCTACCCTTCAACCAAACTCTACTTTACTTCAAACCTAATTTAACCATGACCAAAAATAAACATAACACAATGATGTTTTTTGAAAGATTCTTGGGTGATAACACTACAAGTATTCCACCATTCCTTGTCCGCACCCGCATTCAATGTGGGACTGCACTCATCCCTACTTCCTACATCTACTAAAACACCTTTGATATTGTAGAACAACTCACACCAACAAAGAGTTAAACCCAGATTTCATGCGGAATGTGCCACCACAGATTGTATCATGGACATGCAAATGCAACACCTCTACAACAAAAGATCCAATCGTATCTGTTATCAAAGCGTCAACTCCCACTCAAGGCAAGTGGTTCACTAGGGATCGATACAGTGTAAAGTTTCTCATCTCATGGAGGAACTGAACGCAATGGGGACCATTGCTTTCTAAGGAGAATGATCCAGTCGATATTGGTGGCCACCACCTTATTCCACTGGGGCACCATTGTTTCTTTTGTAGTTTCAGCACAACTTACCATTTTTAGCATGGTCCCGAATCCGGAACCATTTTGAGGCCCTAAACGACGGCTACATCGTGTCCCGACAAACATAATTTCATTTCAAAATTGATATTCATGGTTAGGGCATTGTGTCCCCATAGATATTTCTAACGATGTATCATGTGCGGCCAAACGGAGATAGTATGTCAAAATGACAACCTGTGAATTTGAAACACGACTTACCCTTCAAACAAGGCCCATAGTTTTGATGCTTCACATCATAGAGGTTTTTGGACGCTTAGGGTTTTCCATTGCTTTCTCATAATAAACAGGCTCTAGGCTTCATTGTAACACATGCTCGTAGGGTTCTGTAGCCGCCATATCTTTCTTAGAGATAAGCTACCAAATACTCTAGCTAGTTTATTTCCATTCGTCTCGTAAGAAAATTTCAGTTTCTTTTGATATTAAAAAATGAAGTAGTTATTTCCGCCGAATATTTGTATTTATGGTTATATGTGTATTATGTTGCATTGTTGCATAACTGTATCACACACGTGTCTCACCGAATAACAATCATGTAGAAATTGGAATAACAGAAAAGCGAAGTAAGTTTTAGAATACCGATTCACCCCCTCCACCCTCCTCTCTCAAAGATTTTTTCCTAACACGTCTAAAATCTTGTTGAGTAGCATTTATTTCATCTTGAAATATTTTTTTTGTACTAACTAAATTTAATTTCCTCAAAATTAAGGGATGAAAACCTTTTGAGATAATTCCATTTAGTTCTAAAATCATTGATAATATTTCGCCCTTTGACAATTATCCTTCATTTCCAAGAGACATCTATGCTTTTCATTTACCATGGAGAGATATAAGATACATTCATATCTAGCTGGTAGGTTTATGTCCTAAAGTGTCACCATCTAGTGGGTTGTAGAAGCCAATAGGTTGATCGACATATTTTTATCGCAACCGAGAGTACAATTTTTGGCATTGATATTGGCATTTTTTCATCACCACTTTCTCACTTTATAGTATTATAACATATGATCTAACTGCGTTGCAATTTTTCCCTATATTTATTCCTTTGGCTTCGATCAAGACATGCTTTTCCTACAAAAAAGATCTTTATGATCTCTTGAAGGATCTGAAATTTCCTTTCTTTTCCTTGATGAGTTATGTATTTCTATTGTTTTGTTTTTTATTTCCACACGTGGTGCCCATTTTCTTCCATTTCGTTCTTTCTCGTACTTTACTTTTTAATCCTTATTCTAGCTATGAAAATCTAATTTTCTGAGAGTTTTTAAACTATCATAATTTGTTGCATCCATCGTAGTTTTCTAAATATTATCTATAGTTGCTTTATACTCTTCAATTGTGTTAAGGTGCTTTCCCTTTTTCTTCAAATTATTTTCTAAGTCCCTCTATCTTTTTTCTTCTTACATTTTGAGTTGATATTCCTTTGATTCAAGGGCTTCTCAAAATTGTCTCGAAACTTATATTTAAGTTCTCTTTTTCTAAAGGTTTCTATTAGAGTGCTTTGCATCATATTGTGGATTTTGGAAGTTTCCTTAGGATATTTATCTATTTGTTCCTTTCTTCCAATAAACTTTTTTAAAGGAACTCGCCATCCTTTAGTTGTCTATATTATTTTCACTATTTTTCCTCAATTTACTTAATTTGATAAAATTTAGTTCTTTAGTACTTGTGCATTATAGAGTTGTTCTCAGCACCTCTCCTACATATCCTAAAATTTTCTATTACAGAAATTGAATTCAATAATATTCTTGGCCAAAAAATCACTAGTTTAATAATGCAAATTTATCATATCGTAATAAGTTAATTTACCAGCATGATGGCCAAGGAGGAAGTTATGAACCCACCGGTCATATATATATTTGTATGAATCATCTGTAATATTAAACATATTACTTTCAAAATTGGTTGAGGAACAATATTGGACTCGTGGTGAGCCATATCTGCCAGTAGTAATTATTTCTACCACTTGTGCTTCTTGAGGAAAGAGAATTAGTTATTTTCCTAGAGTTTCCACATTTTTTTCTTTAATGAATATATGCTTGAATGCTAGCATATGTTCCCCAGAGGTTTCATGTGATTCTCATGCTTTGTCTGAACCTCTCTGGATAGTCACTCAGTTTATTTCTCAAAATATTCAATATCAATATACTCATTTCCTTCTCTTTGATTGTTCATTCTATCTTCTCTAATTGTAATGCAATGATACTTTATTTTCAGACATTTATCAGTGATACACCAAAGGTTGGGAAAATTTCCAGATCTTTAGACTGACCGTTGTTGAACAATGAATTTATTCTCTCCTTTAGTCTTTTGCAATACTTTCGCTTACTTTGTTCTATGGCCACCTACATAATTGTATGATATTTTCTATTCTAGACATGATGAATTTTTTTTCCACTTTTTGATCTCTAATCTCAGGCTAACGAATACAGGTGGATAGACCATCTTGTTTCCTTAAGCTAGAGACGATGTTATGAGGGTGATATTTTCAACAAAAAATCATGTAGCAGACCAAAGAGAGCATTTCTCTTTTCAATCATATTTCAATTGTTGTTTTATGCCTAGCAATTAGAGAAAAAAATGTACAAGGAAAAATTAAAAACGCACTCCTTCTTCTTGGAAACAAAATAAAAACACTAGAGTAAGTCGTCTTCCTTTAATACTTGATATGAAAATATTGGAGTGATGAACTTAGGAGTGGTAAGGCTCCTTTTGTACCTCTTCAATTAGTTGTATAATTCTTCTCGCTTTCTTCTAATATCCTTTCTAGGTCTCTTCCTAGATTTTCACTCGCATAGATAGGAGAAGTGATATGGGAATTGATATGAAATTCCGAGAACACACATAGATACAAGATATCAGTCCAATTCTTAGACTCTTTTTCTCATTTATGTCATTTTTCTTTTGACCCTTCTATTAATTGCACATATAAAAAATATAGATGAATTTAATATGTCCATGTGCACTAATTAGCTACTATATGTATAGACTTTGAAAGGACTTGTTGTACTAAGGTCTAATATTATGGCTCCAATTAAGTATGTAGGGAAATTTATAGTTATTTCTGGTTTTTGTCAATATGAGTTCTAATAGTCATGAATGTGGTTTTGCCCATCACACAATCACCTACAAGACCAAAAATATAGCTAGAAGGGACATTAGTGTTTGAAAGAAGGCATTTAATAGGTTATTAGGAAAGAGTAATTCCATTTTATGGTTCTTAGCTGTGGGTTTTCAAGAAAATTTTAGAAAAATCCAGCTTTCGTGTCTCTTTAGGGTTATAAAATCCTTTAAAACTACTTGTCCATAATATCTATACTCGTTGGGGAAAATTCAACATTATGGAGAATGCGACTTTAAATATTTCCAAGAAGATCCGTTTATTTTCAGAAGTAATATTTTTTGGTTTCGTAGTCAAAGAATCTAGCTAAGAGAAAACAAATTAAACAAATGAGTTTCAATTAAAGTAGTTGTAAAAGCTCCCGCTTGAACTAAATACCCATCTTCGTGAATTTATCAAGTAGGTAAGCTCAAGATATTCTTCAAAGTTAAAATATTGGTATTGTGAACTTGAGCATCCCTTAATCCCATCTAGTTCATTGATACAAATCTCCTTGATGATTCTTTAAACATTTCTACAATATTGCATGTAAATAATCTTGAAAATGAAGAAACATGTAGGATAATGACCCTAGGTACTTACACTCGAGTTTGATGAACATTTAGGTTGAGTTTGGAATCTTTAATTCATTCTATCGATGATAGTAGCTTCCAATTCAAGCTCGATGTATGCAAAGAAAAGGTGGTTCGTAACAAAGGAAATAAGAACTAAATTTGGTGAAGGACCGAATCACGTGTTATGAATGCAAAATTAATACATCAGTACAATGAATTAATTAAATCTTGTTTAATCACATTAACTATCACTTGGAATTTTTGCATAATACCAACTCATCAAGTTTGAGTTTTGGCGTAACCTCGCATGCAAGTCGACAATCTGTAGTATAATGATTATTGTTAAGAGAGGACGAATGGCCAAATCCCCACCTGATGCAAAGAGACGTTAAAACATGCATCTTTCTAACCCAATGGCAGATGAGAGTCGTGATAAAAAGAAGATTGGGTGGATACAAGCCGTTAGGTGGAAAAGGACGATTAAGTAGGGAAATACTCCTTTAGATTTGATATGGAAATGATGGTCATCAATCTCAAACTTAGTGTCAAATCATATAATTGAAAGAAACATAATAATCCATCCGTGAAAAATAAACGATTTAAACATGATGCATATCCAAGCCCGATAAAACATAATGTCCATTATTAAAATATAGCACCTTCCAACTACCCTCAAGGGGAAGGCTTTATAACCGCATGACTTAACACAAAGACATAGTGAGAATTCAAATTTCAAATGTGCCTACCTGTGATATCAAAAATTTCTTTAATTTGAAGACTTAGATCTACGATGAGGGTCATGATGCATTGGAGAAGCTAGATATATTTGTAAAGCAAAAATCAATTGATAACAACTCACTAATGCTTTTTTAAAAACACTAAAACTATCTTTTAATTATTCATGAAAAACTTTCATGTGAGATTCACAAAAAACTTTACCATTTAATGGTCTTGAAAAAACTTTTGAACAAATTTTGTAAAACTTGAGAACACAATATTTTCATTATTAATTTTAATTATTTTTTATAATAAAAAATATTATTGTTTTTGTTAAAATAAACATAAAATTTCCCTGCTATATTGTTTATGTGAATAATCCCATGCATTAGTCCAAAAACGGAATTGATATTACCATTGCATAATAAACATTCTATTTCATACATACATAAATACATACAAACATTTCATGGAATGTCTCGTTGTTGTTAAAATGAATATAATTTTTTTCATGCTATAACATTCATGGGAATGCCCTATGTTGTTGTTGTTAAAATGAATATAAATTTGTTTAATGCTATATTGGTTTATGTGAATAATCCCCTACATTAGTCCAAAACAAAATTGTTATTACCATTGTATAAAAAGCATTATATTTCATTGGGGAGAATATATGTATGCATATATAGATGAATACATAGAACTATAGAATTCTTCTCCCAATAATAATGAAAGAAAATCATTTTTTTTAATGTATAAAATACACCATAGGTTGACAGTAATTATTTAAATGATATTTTTTTATAACCTCTTTAATAGTTTGTAACTCGTGAAAATGTAAAAAGGAATTTGTAGGAGGGTGACATAGCTTTAACCATGATACTTAAAAAGTCTAGTGCAAATTTTATTGAGGAGATTAGTTCCACCAGTTGGTAATGATGTGCCTACATTTCAAAACTATTTTAATTGTATATGTCATAATATTAAAAATAAATAAAAAAAGAGTACAATTATCGTAACTTTGTTTGCATTTATCAAGAAATAATTTATGATAAAATAACATTACAATTTTTGTTAGATATGAAATATTAGAGAATCACAAATTATTACATATTATCATAAACAATCCAAAGCTTTTTCATCGTTTTTTTTCTTAATATGGTCTCTTAATACCAATAAGCCATTAATTTGTTTATCCCACAATACTACAATATCTCTAATATGCAAGTTGAAAAATAACCTATAAATTATTCAAATCATATTATAGATCCTTAAAAATGTTAAAAACCTTATTAGATTCAAAATTTGATGAAATTAAAGTAATAGAATCGACACTTTGATACCGAATATTTAATAACTCAAATCCCCAAAAAAATTATGAAGTTCTTATTTAAACATAAAATGATACAAAAGAGCATAAAGTGTGGTTACAAAATTGAGTGGTTTTTTTTCATATGTTTTTAGTGCTTCTTGACATCGTTTTTTATTAAAAGAAGTTTCAGGGTACATGCGTGTTTTAACTATGGTTTTTTAGATTTAGCTAAAGGACTATGATCGTATTATAATCCTCGATAAATGGATTGAAGCTCATGGTCATGGCTATATATATATATAGAAAATACCTTTATAGTTTTCTCAATTCTGATTTCTAGAATAAAATGTTTGTGTTAATTAATGTTTTTTCCATTGCAATATTTTTATTTTAATTAAGGATAAGTTTGTAGCAATTAATTATACACGGTTAAAATCTAGAAAATTGTTCACACCCATCATGCACCGATAAACAAATAATGGAGACTAATCATTAGTCGTGCTCAAGTCGATTATCACACATATTTGTTAAATATTTCGTTCTTAGAATCATTAAACATTTATCTCTTTGATCTCCCTTGAGGTGAAGTTAATATTTAAGGATAGAGCTCATTTAGTACGAGTTCATAGGTCTTTTTTATGTTGGCCTCCTTATGGTGGATGTAGGTTCCTCAATTGCTCTATGTATTTTTTATATTTCTTCATTTTTCTTCAAGAGAAGCACCTTTTGACCTACTATTTCCGCTTGAGGCCATCGATGACACTCTTTCGTCACCTTCATGTTAGGATTGAACAACTCGTAGCTCAAATAAAATATCTAATGGATATCTCGATGCAACGCAATAAATGATTTTGAGAGTTGGATGATGAGATTGATTAGGTTTATAGTAAAGTGGAAAGAATTGCCTCTCGCAACATCCTTTTGAAAAAATGTCCTCTTTCATTTTTTAGTGTGCTTAATCGCTTTCGGTATGTGCAACTAGCTCTTTTTCCTTCCAAACTATATCAATGAAGCACAGATTGAAGAATTAGACACTCAATTCTTAGTTTTTGGGTCCTGTGGCAATGGTTAACTAAAATGTACTTTAAAGTATGTATAGTTTTAGGAATTTTCATTCAAGTCTCATTGTTTTTCAAGGTTTAAATTTTCGAGAGTCTTGTCCTTTTGTACCTATAAGCTTTGTTCTATTCAAAGTAGCTCTAATCAAGCCTATGTTATAGGTTAGATCATATTGTACTCTTGTTATGAGTTTTAGTTACAAATTTTCATTAATAATATTCTTTAATTATGATTAAATAAATAATATAAAAATGATAAAATTTGTTAAATTTTTAAAGATAAATATAAATAATAATATATAGTTTATATTTTTTCTCTTTTAAATGAAATAAATTATATAATTTTTATTAATGAAATAATATATATTGATTTTTTTATATATATTAGTGTGTTAATAATATTTTGTATTATTATATTAATAATATTCTATATTATTATATTAGTAATATTTTTCATATATATATTCTTATTTTTGTTAAACATATTCAACATATATATTTTTATTTTTTATATTATATATATTTTTTTGTTTTAATTTTTGTTAAATACATTCAACATGTGATATGTTATTATTTTTGTAAATGCATTATTTTCATTATAGTTAATATTTTTTTTTATCATTTTGTTTTTTTAAATTTAATTTTATTATATTAATTTTTTTTTAATGAAATCTTTCTTTAAATTTTTTATAAATATATTTTTTCATTTTTATCAACATTTTTATTTCATTATTTACATCTATTTTTATTTTTTTTAAACTAAATATTTATGATGCTCCTATTTATTATTTGTATGATAATCTTCTTTATTATGATTTTATTAAATATATTCATTCTATTTCTTCTTTTTATTTAAAATAAAATAATTAAATAAATATATTTATCATCTCATTATTCTTTTCTTTTCTCACGCATTCATCACAACGTTTATTCTCATTCGTTTTAACTTTAAACGTTTATTCTCATTATATATGACTTATCTTAATCCATCTCTTCGTTTCTGTGTTTGCATTTCGTCTTTTATCATTTCATTTATGACATCTATTCCTTTTCGTGTTTCTATTTCCCTCGTATATCTTTATCCACAAGCCTCAGGAAAGAATATTGAAATTCACAATTTAAATGCTTTTATATGCTTTTGACACCCACTTTAATGTCGTAATGATGAAAGTTATAATATAATGCGAGCTTTTTATTTGTTATTATTTCACTCTCTTATTCGCATAAACTTTCTTTTTTTCTTATTCTGCCATTAACTTTTCTTTATTCGCATGAATTTTTTGGTTTTTGCGAATTCTGTTCATTCTGGTTTATCTCCCTATTTATTTATTTATTTATTTTTTAATTAATATGTTCAGATTCCCATAAATTCTACATTTCCTATATATTAATACACATTCACTGAAGCGGAGTAATCTACACCAAAACCTACCCACCGCTATCATCCACGCCCAACCCACCTGCATTGCTTTCCACGCCCAACTGGTTATCATCCACGCCCGACCCACTCATCGCCTACCGGTTATCATCCACGCCCAACCCACCTGCATTGCTTTCCACCTTCAACTGCCCGCAGGTTATTATATACCTTCCCACATCATCTCACTTTTATTTCTTCAATCTCCGTGCTGTTTCAAATCGAGAAAGTCATGGCAACCATCAGCAGCGTAATCAGCCCAGTCGTCCAGCTTCTGAGTGACGTTATTGAGGTTATTAATAACAACGATGATAACCTCGAAACCCTGCAATTGATTTGAGGGCCGTGGAGAACCCAGCAGAGCTTGCCGCCTCTTCCGAGGTCGCTGAACAGCAAGCGCCACCAGAGATTGTGATGTTTTGTAAGCTGCAATTGCTGCATAATTCTCTCTCACGGTAAAACGCCTCACTCAATCGTCTGCTGGGACGCGGCCAAAGATGTGTCGACTGTGTGGTGTGTAAGCCCAGAGATTCTCCAAAGAAGTAACATATTGGAACTCATTTTTTAATCACCTCTATCATGGCTTTCAAGGCGAATTGCCAATGTTGCTCAATTCTCTGCACTTTCTTTCCACAAAACCGTTGTATAAAGAGGATGCAACAGGTTCAGGCCGGATTCGAGATGCTCAACGCCTCTCTGAAGATGATGGGTGGATGCTGTTTCGCAGAGTGGCTTTCAAAGAGGAGCATGTTTTCATGGATATAGAAGATCGTGGTAGGCTAATTGCAGTCGAGTCCAAAGGTATGCCCTCTCGCTATAAATATGGTGGCCGCAGCTATGATTGGGCAACGCAGTGTAGATGAATGGGACAATTGTTTGTCTTCCGGATCCACGATTCACGATGTTTTTCCGAGCATAAGAGTTCCCGAGGGTATTCGTGAAATGGCAATGGATATCGCGCAGAAAGAGGGGAAATTTTTTAGTCATGAGAAGCCCGGACTTCTGAAATTTGCAAGAGGATCAATATGAGAATTGGTAGAAGAATATCATTTGTTGATAATCCTATTGGGGGATTTGCCCACCAACTTCAGATGCCTCTCTCAGGATTTCTGCTCTTCCTGACCTCTCTTCACGGTTCTCAATCTGTCCGGCTGCGTGAGCAAATAACTTCAATCCCAACGTCAGTGTGGGCAATTATACAGCTGAGTTTCTCTCGTTAAGTGGGCTCAGAATCAGAGATCCGCCTCCAGAGATCTCCCATCTTTCCAAACTTCAATTTTTGAATCTTTCATGGTGTACTTCTTTAGAGTCATTGCCATCTCAGATTGGAGAACTCAAAAATTTCAAGCATCTGAATTTATGGAGATTGTCGTTATATTAAACATGATTCCAAGTGAGATTTCTCAACTTACTTTACTGTGCAGGCTCCAGATATGGACAGATTTAAGTGTGGAAATGGAAGCACCGGCAACTATTTGGAGTTTGAAGGGTCTAAAAAATCTGACGGAATTGGTCATATCTATGGACGAAAGGGTCAGGAATTAAAGATGGGATAATGGGAACCCGGTCGGAGATGAGGCACTTAAAGCTTGAATTACTACTGCGAATGATTCTGAAAGAGGATCTTCCCCAAGACGTCCAGAAACATGAAGAAGCTACAGAGTTTATTGCTACGTGATCACAGAGGGGGTTAAATCTGCCGAATTGCAAGTTTGCACATCTTGAAATGGTCCGATTGCATAGAGTGCACCAACATAAGGGAGCTCACTCCATTGGAGCGGTTGCCAAATTTAAAGATTCTGCTGTACGACGAAAGGTGAGAATTGAGAGAGTTAGGGGATAGGAGTGTTGATATCCAAGGCTACAGAAGTTGGTTCTGGAAAAGTCTAAGGAAGTTAGAGAGCTTGGGGGATGCATCAAACAGGAGTGGGATGAAGGAACACTCCCTCACCTCCGTGTCTTGAAGATACGTCATTGCTCTTCTTTGGAAAGATTTCTGAGTGATGGAAAAATTGCAAAATCTAAGTGCATTAGTTTGTTCCTAAAGACCAGTGGGAAAGTATGATGTGGGAAGATGATAAACATGAGAGTCAAGCCAGAACATCTTGAAATGTGATCATTATTAAACCAACGTGATATTATTTTTATTCATCGTTAGGTTTTTCGCGAAAATGTCAGCTGTGGTCAATGTTAGTAAACGGAAACCATGATGTACATATGATATGATGTATTTTTCAATTTGTATTTTTTCTCCTCGGGAAACGCTAAACTATGATGTATTTTTCAATTTTGTATTTATGATGTTTTATTATTTTATTTTTATTTTCATTTAATAATCAATTTTTATTTCTACAGAGATTCCACATATTTGTAAGTTTTTGGGTTTAGTTATTTTTGAAATTATTTAAGATGTTTATATATAGTTTTGATTTAGTTATTTTTGAAAATTATGGAAGATGTTTGCTATAATTTTGTGCAATTACCCTAAATTATGTGTATTTTTTAATTTAATAACTAAATAATTATTTTACAGAGATTTTTTTAAATGATTATATATTAAATATATTTGAGATGGGTATTAAATAATTATTTAGAAAAAAATAATCTTACAAATATTTATCTTTAAAATTAATATGTATTTTTTAAAATATTTGTAATTTGTTAATGTATATGAAAAATAATTTTTTAAATTTCAATAATTTTATATTAATAATTAAAATATCAAGTAAATTGAATTGTTTATATATCATATACTATTTTTTTAATTCAAATTACTATTATAACACTTTGATATGATATATAATATTTTTATATTTTTATAAAATGTTATTGGTTCAAGAATAAAAGGGATAAAGTATTTACATCTCCATAGATTTAATTAGTTTCTCTTGTCATATCAATAAAAGCATCATATTCACTAAATTTGGTGTCTAACTTAATCATATCTTTAAAAATTAAAATATTATTATTTTATTACTTAAATTCTTACTAAATATATAATTTTGAAATAATTTTAAAAAATAATTTTTCATAATATTATTTATATTATTAATGCAATAAAATAAAAATAAAAATAATAAAAAATTTGATTTATTTTTTAATATTAATTTACATTTTTTAAATATAAATTAATATTCAAAAACTAATAATCTATTTTTTATTTTTATTTTTTAATATTAATTTCACATTAAAATATAAATTAATATTCAAAACTAATAATCTATTTTTTAATCATTTAATCACTTTTTTTAATCGTAATTCATACATGTTGATTTTTAAACTTGGTGGTGGTGGTAGTTTAACGTCCACCGAGACCAAACTTTGCCCATCGTACCTAAAGAAACAAATTATTTAGTGTTTTAAAACTTTGTACCCCTATGCTCAAAGAGTCGAGAGAAGTGTCCCGAGCTCACCATAATTTTGACATGTTAAAAGGCTAGGAAGGTGGTATTGCAACAAAATTATGAAACCGAGATATAATGTAGTGCCGTAGGGCACTCTAAGAGGATGGATTATCCTCAATGTTCGTATTCCTCGCAGAGATGGCGTATCATTTCTGCATCCATCGTGTTTTAGGAACTTCCCAATCAACTGTTGCACCATGTGGAGCCCATTGAGAGTTTGTTCTTATCTTGGCTATATTAATTTTTTTCTTTGAGCTAGTTAAAACACAGAGATACTTTTGATCTTCTAGAGTAGGGTTGATGACCTCCTTATAATATCTTAATTTTGTTTTAGCCTCTAAATCTTTCTCACACCACATTTTCTCTTTAAGCTTAGAAGTAACAATATTTTTAATTTTATTAATATTTGCAATGCAACATTTTCATCGATCTCCTAATGGTTGAACTAGGCCCTGGTATGTTTATACCAACCTCGTTTGAGCCTCGGGTGGTTTTGGCTGGAATGTAAAGCTGGCTTAGTAATTCTATGGTCTCCCATGTTATTGATTTTGTGCTTATACATTAGGAGCCTAGTCATAGCTAGGCTCTCAATAGGGGAAAGACCCACTTCTATAAGGAGAATAGGATAGGGTGTATTGCTTTTAGTTTTGAGGTTATACGTTATAAAACGCTTCTGGATTTGCTCAATATTTCTATAGGATTCTCTAGAGATGCTGCAACCCCAAACCTCACATCCATACACGATAACAGGAGTGACTAAAGTTTCAAAGAGGAGCTTATTTTTATCCCACATCACAAGATTTGCTGCTTTACAATTATTTTCAAGACCAAAATAAGTTTTCCACCCTCCATTAATCCTTTTCTCAATGCTATAGTTCCAGCTGAGCTTGTGATGAATATCAATTCCTAGGTATTTGTAAGAAGACACTTCCTCCAAGTTGCTATTGTCATAAACAAAATTAGCGTAAGTGTCCTTCTTGGATTTGATAATCACAATTTTTTTTCAGTGTTAAAAGTCATACCCATGGTAGAGCAGAAATCCTTAAGAAGTCTTAGTTGCTTATCAAGATCAGACATGCACCTTGCCAGAAGAACAATATTGTCAGCATAGAGAAGAAGGATGATGACTATTCCAGCTAAGATCGTGCCAGCACAACCTGCTTCCTCTAAACAACCTTCTAGCTTGTCCATGTAAATGTCAAATACGATAGGGGAGAGGGGGAAACCTTGTTTAACTCTGATATTACACTTAATATGTTTCAACCACCACTCATTGATCTTAAACTTGGCAATTACATTCTCGCATAACCTTATAGTGGAAGCTCTCAACTCGAAAGGAACCTTTAGCTCTTCTAATCTATTCCATAAGTTATTTCTAGGCACCGTATCGAAAGCCTTTCTAAAGTCCACAAAGCAACAAAAGAGATTGGATTTATCATTGAGACATTCCTCCACAATGATCCTAAGCATATTGAGGTGGTCTGTTGTTGAGTGCTTCCTTCTAAAACCTGCTTGGAGTTTAGCCCACTTACCTTCACTTTCAAGCCATATGTTCATCTTCTTTTCCAAAATAATACTATATAACTTGTTTAAGAGAGGGCTAATCATAATTTTCCGATAATTAGAGGGGTTATTTGTATCCCCACTTTGAAAAATAGGAATAATTAGGCTCCGATTCCATGGTTTAGGGAACCCTTGCTTGATTGCTTGATTGAAAAGCTTGTGGATGTGAGGGATGAGGACAAGACCTCCAATTTTTAAGATTTATGCCTGGTAACCTTCAATGTCCTTAGCTTTTCCATTTTCCAAGTGCTTAACCCCAAAGTCTATGTCTTCTAATGAGAAAAATTCTTCCGTTGTGAGAAGGGTTTCAAAGTTATCTATGACATTTGGAGATTCATACAGCTTTTTAAGATAGGAATTCTAGTCGTGTAAAGAAATTCTATTATTATCTTTAGTTTTTCTAGTTAGAATCTTACTCTGGAATTTCTTAGGAGCTACCTTAGAGAGGTGTAAGAGATTTTCTTGTCTTTTATGAATATATTGCATTTTTTTCCTTTTAGTTAGGGCTTTGTATATTTTTATCTTACCAATTCTAAGAGACTCATCAACAACTTCCTTAATTTCTCTCCTTGCACACGTACAATCTTTATCATACCAAGGGATGGTTTTACAATTTCTTTTATTACTTGAAACTTCAATTGAGAACTTGTTAATAGAATATGAGAGGGTTGTAGTAAAATTATGATGGAGGTCTTTTGTGTTGTCTATACTAGATAAAGGAAGAAAATTAATTTTTAATTCATTTAGAAAAAAGATCATTTTTATTTCTATCAAAGATTAAGTTATTTTGGCTATAAGGATTATCTTCTATGGGATCTCTATGCATGACAAAATTGAGAGTTTTAATTAAAGGCCTATGATCTGAGTCAGGCTCATGGTCGTTTAATATGTCAAAATTTATTATTTCCTTAAATAAAGGGATATCGGAAATAAAATAGTCAACCATGCTGCTACCAAGCCCATGAATACAAGCCATCTGGTTAGAATTGGGCCAATTCTTTAGACCATTGCAAATTATGAGATCTTGAGCACTGCAGAGCTTGACTAGCTCAGACCCAAACAAATTTTCCCCTAGATCTTTAGAGCTTCTTTTGTACTGGCTAGCTAGAGTAAGATCTTTGTCTAACCAAAGAGTATTAGGTTTGGAATAATTGCTTAGAAGAATAGCTTGATTGCTTGAAGTTTGATCATTAAAGTCACCCATTATGAGGATATTACCTTCATTCCTTAGGCTAGAAATATCATTCTCTAAACCATTGTAAGGACCATTTTTATCTAAATTTTTTTTGTTATAGAAGTTAGAATTGATAGGGGAAAAATAACAAATTGCTATGTAGGTTTTTTAATCATTAATGTGAGTAATCTCTATCCAAATATATTTTTTTAAGGGTATTTTTTATAAAGTCTAGCATAAGGGGAGATGTTCTTCCTAATATAACAAGTTATACCCCCAATGCCTCTACGACAAGATCACTTGTTCTAGATTGGCCATAGTACAAAGCCATCTATGTTAGGGACCTTAGATTCTTCGTGCTCCCAAGTTTCAACTAGCAATATAATATCAACTTCATTCGAGATCCAACTTAGCTTCGGGCCTTTATTCCATGGAAAACCCCGATAGTTTCAAGAAAGAATTCGGAGAATGTTGAATTGCTATTTATTACTATATTTTTGGTTTCTCTCTCGAATAATGAATTTTCTATTTCTGATTATTGCTCATTTTCCTTCCTTCCTAGCTTCTTTTACCTTTTGAACCTCCTTTCTTAATTCTGCTTGATCTTCTAGAATGAGATCTTCATTTATAAATATTCTTGTTCCCTTTAGACTTGAGGTTTTACTAGGTATGTCATACTTATGGTCAGTAGAGCTCACATTTATCTGGATCAGCCTTCCTTTATTCTCAGTTAATTTCCCCAACCTTGTTGCTTCTGTGAGACACGTTGTTTCAATTTGTAATATATATGTAATTATGTCTAGGCTATGGCTAAAGTATCCTCGTCTACCTCCTATTTCAAACCAAAGGTTTTAAGGTTCAAGGCCCTTTTGTTACGGTCATGGTCTAATTCTATCAATTTTTTCATTTCTTCTTTAATGGGTTTGATATCTAATTTACCTGCCACACTATTTAGGGTGAGATTGTTATTAACTTTTTCTTCTAATTCTTTAATCATGTCCTTCATTTTAAGACTTTCTAAAGTATCAAAATCTCCTTGTTGGGATATTTGGTTCGTATCTTGCCTTTTTTTTTCTATTACCTGTAACCTAATCTCCATTGTATCCATTTTATTCTCCAATAGTTTTATTTTATTTTCTATTTGTTTTTGGATCTTGTCTTCAAGAGATGTAAATCTATTTTCCATCATGGTTTCTAACTCTAGTTGTAGCTTGACTTCTCTTTCTTCTTTACGTTTCTCTAAAGACTCTATATACTCATAAAGGATTTGTAGAGTAATTGTGCTAAGTCTACCTTTGACAATATTTGGTAGATGCAGTGAATTATTCATACTTGTGAATAAATATATGAGTAGTAGATATGTATTAGAAAAAAAAAAGATAAGGAATGTGTGCACCTGATATAATCGTTTCAGATCATCTTCCAGCTACAAAAGCAATGAGCCACCTTCCTTCTCACGCATATTTAGGGCTTCATCATATGTGACTAAGATTTTGAAATTAGGTCTTCTAGACCAGATAGCCAAACCCCGAAACCCATGCCACAGAGACGATAGAGACAAATTACAAATGTGGTCTAACAACTCTCGTTGCTTTTGGAAGGTGTCCTTCGAACTCCTTCGAATTAATTTAAGTATTTCAAAAACATAGTCTCTAAATAATATATGAAATATATTTTTTCAGGGCATTTTTTCTGCTTAATTTTAACTGAAATCCAAAAATTATTTTTAAAAGTTTCAAATTTAAGTTGTTTAATCTGTAGAATTCGAGTGTCCCATTTTTTAGGGAACTGAATATTTCTTGAAATTGTATGGCGAGATTATGATAAAAAACTCATTTTGTCTACTACACCATTTAAGTTTAATTCATTTTTTTCTTTCTTAATTATCCATTTAATAAATATAAAAAATTTAAGTGGATGATGATGATGATGATGAGTTCAACTTATCTTCTATTTATCCTTTTTTCAATGATATTATCCCCATTGAGCTTGTGATGGATATTTATTCCAAGATATTTGAATGAAATACCTCCAAGTTATTGTCATCATCTATGAAAGTATCATATGTGATCTTTCTAAATTTATTTATCATGAGTATATGTTAGCAATATATCAATCTTGGAACAAAAAATTTGGAAGATTCTTAGTTTCTTACCAAGATTGTAAGGACACCCAACCAAAAGAACATTAGCATCAGTATAAAGAAGAAGAGTGATGACTTTACTAGTGAGGGTGGGACAAACACAACAACCTTCTACTAAAATCTCTTACTAACTTATGAATATATATGATAAAAAGGGGAGAGGTGAACAAAAACTATTTCTTGACTCTAATATTGCAATCAATTTCTTCTCACCAACTCTTAATCATCCTAAATTTGGTAATAAAATTTTTATACAAATTTATCACAATAACCCTTAACTCAAGAAAAACCTTTATCTCTTTCAGTATCTTTCAAAGATCTCCCTTTTCCTTTATATATATATTAAAAAGATCTCACAAACACATTACAAAAAATCTAATTATTGAGAGTGCAAGCTTCTGTGATCCATAACATTTTAATTAAAAATCTTCCGGGAAATCATATAAGAAATTTAGGAACGACGTGTTTCGAACTACCAACTGTAGTTCATCATATCCTGATGATGAACTAAATTTGGTAGTTCGAAACACGTCATTCCTAAATTTCTTATGTGATTTCCCAGAAGATTTTTAATTAAAATCTAATTATTTTTAACTTATCATAAAATCTTGGCAGTAACTCAAGAGAAACATTTATCTCTTCCAACATATTTCAAGTAACTCCTTTAACCTTTTGAAATATTGATCTTTAAAAATATATATTTAATACACTATACAAAGACTTTAAAAACACACTTTTTTACATAGTGGGAAAGTCTATCATAACTCAGCTTTCAAGCCAGCATTGGTCATAACTCAGTTTTCAATCTAGTAGTGGGGATAGCCATCACCTGATTTTTAGTGCAAATGCATTGACTCATCACTATTATTAAAGGAAAACCACAGGACCTAGAATTACTAGTTGGTGATCCTTAAGAGGGAAAGATTTCACTAGTGATAAATATCTTCAAGTTCTAAGTTATTCACCTATTTATTTACATCCTAAGAAGATGATATTTTAACTAAGAAAAAATAATTTTAGAGATTTAATATATACATTATTTATATATAATAACAAAAGAGAGCCTTAGACATAGGAGAAAGAAGGACCCTTTATATTTTATTTTTGATGTTCATCTTCCCTTTATTCAAGGTAGCACAAAAAATATTGCTCTGATCTTGAAGAAGCACAAAGTCCCTTACTCTTTTAAGCCCCTAAATATTATTCGAAGTTCCCTAAGATTCGTCAAATACCTAGTGGACCCTAAAGATATGAAAGGTGTTTATGTGATCCCTTGTTCCCGTTGGACCCCTTACATTCGAGAAACTGGTTGCTTAATTAATCAAAGGATTCATAAACATGTAGCAGACATCAAACATGGTAAGACTCGTTCCTCAGCATTGGCATAATATGTGGAAAATACTAAACACCACATATGTCTAGAAGAAGCCAAGGTGATTGAAAATATTGATCACTTCCATTACGAGAAGTTTAGGGACGATATTGAGATTGATAAAATATCTAGTACGTTAAACATAGATCACTTCCATTACCATAAGTTTAGGGAGGCTATTGAGTGTTGTAATCCTACGAGATTCTATATGTACAAATAGGTAGTTTAGTGATAGTTAGGAAGTTATATTTAGTTAGGGAGTCATAACTGAAATCCTGAGTATAAATGCAATCCATAGTTTAATGAATGGTAGAGGTGGAGATCTCATGATCCTAATTTGGCAATGGTATCAGAGCAGTTTCGTAGAGTGGGTGTTAAGATCCGAGGACCATGCCTAGCAGAGCAGTTGGAGCTTGAGATCTGAGGAGGTGCATCAGCGTTGGTGTTAAGCAGTTGACTATAATCAACCTGCTCGTATAGCGAACAACTGAAGGTGTTTGAATTTACACCTGCTCATTTTTTTTGGAGTGAATTTGTGAAACCAGTGACCTCGGTACGAGTTTTAGAACCTCTTCACGGCATTTGCAATGAATATTCATTGCAGATGCCACTGAATTCTTGATAAGTGTATCTGCAGTGTGAGGGTAAATGAAGAAATTGTTTGATTGACATGATTTTGTTTTCTAATAATAAAAAAATTGTTGTAAAATTTCTTATGTGAATGCCCTTGGCATGACCGAGTGTTAGTTAGATGCTTTTGTTGTGAGAAGACCCTTGGCATGACCGACTGCCTATTCAGTGTTGCAGTGTGGTAGTGCAGAGAGACTAACAGCATGAACACCGGAAGCAGTTTTTTGCTGGGAAAATAATTTGGATTGTTTTTTCAGCGTCAGTTTTGGTGATGATCAGTAAGTTACAAAACATAGTTTTTTTTTAAAGGAAATCTGTGTCATGTTGAGAAAAAAAAATCAGTGAAAACCTCTGAATCTGAAAAGTTAAAAACATATATATTTTTTAAGAGAAATGTGTGCCTACTTTTGGTTAAAAATAGAAGCATTGAATCTGTTAGTTAAAAACAGATTTTTTTAGAAAAATCTCTGCTGGTGATTACAAACATTTTTTTGTGGTTGAATCAAAGTTTTTTAAAGACAAAATTCTGTGCATGTGATCAAAATCAGTTTTTTGGTGATCAAAACATTAACTCCCTAGTATATTTAATTGGGGTTGTCCTTTCTGGAAAGGAAAATTACTAGTAGTGGTTTAGGAAAGTTAAAAATACTCGTATATTTAATGATTTATGGAATGGATTTTGTGAAGGATAAAGACAGAATACACTAGAGCACCCCGATGAGGTGAAACAACTAGAAATTTGGAAAATTAAGGATAAGAAGGCTTTTGCCTTAATCTCCACTTCAGTCTCAGAAGAGGTAAGCAGATACATTGCTTAGAGTAAAACAACTTATGATGCTATAAAAAAACTAAAAGAGCTTTATGATTCACATTCTGAATTGAAGATAATTCAATTATTGTTGAAGTTATTTAATATGGAGATGAGCGATAATGATCCTCTAAAACTTGCCTCTGAAACTAAAGCCATCAATCATGAAATTGAATCTACTGGAGTTGAAGTTGATTTTTCGCTTACTGCCTTTATAAAATCTCTTTACCCTAGTTATTCACACTACTTGGAATCTCTCCAAGCTAGTGGGAAATTAAAAGATTTATATTTTGAAAAATTAGTAGGGAAAATTGCAGAAAGAGAGAAGGCTTTTGGCAAGAAAGAAGCATCTCATAGTTCTAATACCGAAACCTTATGTCTTGCTCAAAAAGACCAAAAAACTCAAGAGGAATCTTTTGGAAATACTAAGGATAATAGAGGTTAAGGTAGGAAGAATTATAGAGGCAGGGGAGGCAGAAATATTCAAGGAGATAGACAGCAGAATGAAAAACAAAGAAATTTTAGATGTGGTAAAATTGGACATATTGCTGCAAATTGTAAAATTCCCTGGGAGAAAATTAATGAAAGAAGAGAACAATTGCTTGAAAATAAATATCATATAATTCTAGACAAAGGACAGTCTTCTGAGAATGCACATTATTTTGTTTCTCATTGTAATTTCTGCATGGAAGATGTTTTTAGTACTTCTTTTTCTTCATGGTATGACAATTGGGTTCTAGACACAAGTGCCACTTGTCATATGACCTTTCAAAGAGATTTGTTTGATCAATTCAGTGATAATATTGATGGAGTAATGTATTTTGTTGATAAGTCCCAAATCAAACCATCGGGGATTGGTTCAATTCAGTTACAAATTCTTGTACTTTCAAATTATATATTGAATTGCGTTCTTTACATTCCGTGGTTCCAAATAAATTTTTAATCTCTTCTAAAAATAAGACAACAAGGATATTCCATTCACATATTTGATGGTAAAGTAGAAATTAGAATAACATCTGACAATAAAATTGTAATGACTAGTGTGGAAGAAGATAAATTATTGAAGTTGCATGGTATGTCGTCTGTTGCATTGAACACAACTTATTTGGTTCACCAAAATGATACTCTGTCATCTTCTTTATTATGACATGCACGCTTCGTTCATTTTAATTATGAAAGTATTTGAAATATGAAACAACAGGGGATTAAGGGACTTCCAACAATTCCCAGAAAATTGACCTCATGTAATGCTTGTATATTGGGCAAGCATCACAAACAGTCTTTTCATAATTCTAAGTCTAGAGCTACAAGGAAATTAAGCCTCATACACTCTGATTTATGTGGTCCAATATCTGTACCAACTGCGAATAGAAATAAATACATACTCACTTTTATTGATGATTATTTGAGGATTTGTTGGGTTTATCTGCTTGAGAAAAATCACAAGTTTTTTATGTGTTTAAAAAATTTCATCCCTAGATAAAAAATTAAGCACAACTTACTATTGGTCCTATAAGGAGTGATAAGGAAGGAGAATATACTTCACATGCTTTTGAAACATATTTGCAAGAGAATGGAATCAAACACCAGACCATAATACCATATAACCCACAACAATACGGTTTTGCTGAATGAATAAACAGAACATTTCTTTATATGCTAAGGTCAATGATGTTTTATAAGAATGTAAAATTGATGTTTTGGGGAGAAGTCGTGCTCTATGTGGCATACATTAGAAATCAGTGCCCTTCCTCTGTCATTAACAATAGAACTCCATATGAACTTTTGTATAGTCATCTTCCTGTTGTTAAAGATTTCTGAATTTTTGGTTCTCAATGTTATTCTTTGATTCCTAAACATCGGAGGAATAAGCTAAGTGAACGAAGAAGAAAATGTGTATTTTTAGGGTATTCCATGACTTCTAAGGCATATTGATTGTATGATTAAGAGAAAAAAAAACTTTATTTTGTCAAGAGATGTAATTTTTCTTGAAACTGATAAATATTCCGTCACTGTTGATAGAAAAATTAATCAGATAGAAAATTTTGTGCCTCAAAAGTTTTATTACGAATCAGATAATATACTTCCCCAACCCGAAGGGGGGATTCCTATATTAGATGAGTTTGTGGAGTTTCCTTCTCTCGATGATGAGAAATTGGTTGTGGTTGATGATAATAATTATGTTAATGTTGATGAGGAATTGGTTGATGCAAGTGTTTCTACAGAAACAATGATAGAAATGGAAAGAACTAAGCCAGATGAATAAGATGAGAAACTTCCTGAACAACTTCCTACACAACCTTTGTGAAGGTCAACTCGTATTTGAACATTTCTAAAGAAATATGATGAGTTTAAGGCTGGAAGTTCCTGAGGTAGCTATTCTCATTGTGAATTAAATTTTTCTTTGGATTGTGAACCTCCTTGCTTTGAATAAGTTGCTGGTTATGAACAGTGGAAAGATGCAATTGCAAAAGGAATATGATGCTCTCATAAAAAATAGCACATGGAGGTTGGTGGATCCTCTTTATGGCATCAAACCTATTATTTTCAAATGGATTTATAAAACTAAGTATAAATCTGATGGTTCGCTAAAAAAACACCGAGAAAGACTTGTAGCGAAGGGATATGCACAGAAAGAGGGTATCCACTATACAGAGACTTTTTCTCCTACAACTACAACTAGATTTTTGTTTTCTATTGTAGCTCAGAAAGAATGGAAAATTCATCATATGGATCTCAAAACTAATTTTTTAAGTGGAGATTTGAAAGAAGTTGTTTACATGTTTCAGCCAGAAGGTTTTCCCGTTAAAGGGAAATAAAACAAGGTTTGCAAACTAATGAAGTATTTGTGTGGCTTGAAACAAGTGCCATGAACATGGTATGAGAAGCTAACTGAACATCTTCTTAAATTAAACTATAAACATTTTGACCTAGATGATGCAACTCTTTTCATCAAGAAAGTTGGAAGATCAAATGTATATCTATTTGTTTCTGATGATGATGTGATGATCACATAGAATAATGATGAATATAAATGATCTATAAAGAAGGAATTGAAAAAGGTTTTTGAAATGACAGATTTAGGTTTACTTCATTCTTAACTTGGATTTGAAGTTGATAAAAAACCACAACATATTTTCATCTCTCAAAAGAAATATGTTGATAATTTATTGAATAGATATAGTATGACTAAATGTAATCATGTTGCTACTCCAATGGAGCAGAATTTGAAACTCACTTCCGAAGAAGGAAAGTCATTTGAAGATCCAACAAAGTACATGAAACTTGTTGGAAGTTTGATTTATTTGTCTATTACTTGTCCTGATATGACCTTTGTTTTCGGAATACTTTCCAGGTTTATGCATCATCCTTGTGAGGGGTATTGGGTAGCAGAAAAATTATTTTTTAAATATTTAAAAGGAACTCAAACTTGCGGCATCAAATATTCCAACATTTTAGACTTCCATCTTGTTGTTTATTCAAATTCATATTTTGATGGAGATAAATAAAATGGAGTCTCAACTTCTGGATATTTGATGAATCTTGGATTAGCAGCCATCAGTTGGAGATCGTGCAAGACATCTGTTCTTGTTGATTCTACCACCGAAGCCAGATATGTTGCAGCAGCTCAAGCCACTAAGGAAATCATTTGGCTTAGGAAAATACTCGAAGATTTGCAGGAGAAACAAAAAAATTCAACTCCTCTATTTGTCGACAAATCTTCTACAACTCAGTTAGCCAAGAATCCAAAGTTTCATGATCGAACCAAACATATTAACACCAAGTATCATTTTATTCGACATCATGTAGAGGTCGTAACAATTTATTTGACACATTGTCCAACATCAGAAAAAATTGCAGATATTTTTACCAAATAATTAGGGCATGAAAAATTCAAAAATTTTAGATCCTTACTTGGTATGTCAGATGTCCCTTTGAATTAAGGGGGAAAATGTTGTATTCCCACGGGATTCTGTATGTACAGTTAGGTAGTTTAGTTACAGTTAGGAAGTTATATTCAGTTAGGGAGTCATAACTGAAATCTTGGGTATAAATGTAATCCAGAGTTTAATGAATGGTAGAGGTAGAGCTCTCATGATCCTAATTTGACATTGAGATTGAGAAAATATCTAGTATGTTAAACAAAGAGAATGAGTGGAAATGGAATGGGTGGAAAATTAGTAGTTGTTGGATCTCTAGTGTTTCTTCTTAAAGGTGTTCTTCTTCCTTTTGATCTTCTTCTTGGTTTTTCTTTAGTTTCATTTGTTTCTCTTATTCTCCCAATTTAAATGCCCCATCATTTTTTTATTTTTTTTATTATATTTTTTTATTGCATATGACATATATTTTTTATTTTCAATGTATATATACTTGTATTTTTCCTCAATTATTATACTATTATAGTTTCTAGTATTCTCTATGTTATTCTTTCTTTTAAAATAAAAATTAATTAATTAACTAATGAAATTAAATTAAATTAAATTTAGCTTTAACATTATTCTCTCTCGTTTAGCATTTTATTATGATTTTTCATTTTTATAAACCCATATTAACTTTTGTTTTCATTTTATGGATTTTTATTTCATTACTTTTATTTCATTTATCCTTATTTTATCTTTTATTAATAATTTTTTTATGTTATATATATATATATATATATTTGTTTTATACACTAATTTAGTGTAATTATCTTCTAATTTGACTTTTTACCCCTCTTTTTTATTTTTTAATTCCTCTATTTATTTGAATGAATTTTCAAATCTAGATCTGTGCTTTGTATTAGTCTTTTTTTACACATTTATGATGTTATTCTTTTTGGACTTTCTTGATTCCTAATTTTTACTTTTGATCTTTTCCTTTCTTTTTCCAATATTTTCTTTTTTAAAAATTGTTTTTTGATTTCTTTTTTATTAATATTTAACAAGTTATTAGAGATTATACAAATTTTTAAAAAAATGATATTTTATTTTTAAATTACACTTGGTCCATTTGAATTATTCTTTCATTTCTACATTATTTATTTGAATGCTGAGATCAACATTTCCATCTCAATCCCCATGATGATGAATTTCTTTTCAATGTGATCTTACCTAAAATATTTTCTTGAGATAAATAATTTATGTTAATAAATTTAATTAAAACAAAAATATAACCTAATGTAATATCTAACAATACTGGCATAAAATAATATATTTAAATTGACTTTACCTCTATGTCAAATCCATGCTTTAGGGGCTTTTGAAATTTTTTGGTTTACATTGTCAATTTTATATTTGAAGTGACAACTCGCAACTACAAGGGAATATACTACAGGATGCCTAGATGCACATAACCTTTTACTGTTCCATTCATATCAAGTCACATAAGGGGGCATTTCCAGTGATTACATATGTGACCTATTACAGGTTTAAAGGACACGTAGCAATTATAATTCATATCGATTAATGCAGCTAGGCATGATATTTGATATTAAATTATTGAATTTTTTGAATTTGATGGTGCTACGGTTTCACATTAATGTCATTGTTATGCATTTAATTCCACTTATACCATTGAACAATCTTGAACTCAAGGGTTGAAAATTGGTGTCGATTCAACCCCTAATACTTAGGGTTTGGATCTGATGGTCCATCTGCCTATCCGCTGCATTTGGGTAACTACCCATTTTTTCTAGTCGGCTTTTTGGTCATTCTTGCATCGACGTTGGACCGAGAAGGCTCTGCTTTCTAGAAGGGTTCATCCCATTTTTCTGCTCAAGTAAGTGGCTCACTTTGGTACAACCTTTATTCTTCTCACTCCTACCATTACCTGATTTTTCCCTTGGGTTGACATATGGTCTTAATGCAGAAAGAATTGTGCCCTTGATTTGTACCCTTCATGGCACAATTTTGTTTTTCATAAGCAACATGTGGTATATTCAAACCTTTGGCTTTTTTATTTGTCTTTAATGATCGAGTATTTACATTATTTCTCTTTTTCTGGAGTTTTCAACGTACTCCAGTAATTTATGTCCATCTTATGATGTTCATACAGGTTGCAAAAATTCTAGGTATTAAACTTCTAGTCTTAATCACTTTTTTTTTTAGTCGCTCACAGGTTAATTGGCATGGATTTGAATGTTATTCTTGTCGTGATGTGAGCCTCCATTTCAAGTAATTTTTTTCTAGGTCTATTATTTCCATTTTAAGTCTCTTACAAATTCACAACAGATAAGTAATTGTATTATTTATTACTTACCCCGATGATGCTTGTTGTAGGTATGTGACTTCGTTATTTCCTAGTTGTAGGTTGATAAAATGGTTTGTGGGGTTTTCTTTCTAGAGGCTCCTAATTTACTTGGGTCCTTGCTTCTAGGTTTTTTTTCAACTGATTCCTATGTTTTCTTTAAGGTTTCATGTGGAGATTTAATGGTTTAAAAACCCGGTTGCGAAGTCGAGGGTTATATATGCCTTAACTAGCATATTTCAAGACCCGTAGAGGTCATGTAATTACAATAGGTATATTTTCCACGACCCTAGTTGGGGTTTACTGTGAATCTTAATTCAAGAATTTTAATTGTGGTGGATCAACAGTCGGTATTTATTTTTCATCCTCTGTTATGGATTTATTTTTACTGAAATTTAATGGCACTATTTTTGGGTTTTGATTTATCATAATCTGTTTCTTGTTCAATTTGTAAATTATTATATCTTTCATATTTGTTATCATATTATAAAATTATTGTGTTAATATTTTAATCTTACTCAGTACATTGTTCCTCTCAGAACCCTACATGCTACAATATTGAACTTTTTCTCTTCTGAAGGTTAGGAACCGGAATGGACCCGGGCTGCTAGCTCAGTTCGACTTGACCTAGAACCAAACTAGTTCCTTATAGAGTATATTTGCGTTAACCTTTCCAAATTTTAAGGTAATAAGTACATTTAGTTGAAAACCCTATATCTTGTGGTATTTCTTCTTAGTCCTCAAAACAAGGATTAATATTTCTTTAATAGGGTTGCTTGCAGTGTAATTCCTCAAATGGTTTAATTATTCTAACCACAATATGTTTTCTCTCCTTGTTGTTACAGACATGCAAGGCCCCTTATTCAAGGGTCATGGTTCATCCTGTATAACCTTGTAACCCTCCGTCCATGTGCACCTTTCTGTCACAAGGATCTGAGAACACCAGTCTCGTTCCTCCAACCCCAAACAAGGTTAAAACCGTTAGGTTCGATGGATTACGTTTTGTTTTCATCTAAGTTCCTATGGATGTTTTGTTCAAGTTGGAAGTTTCTTACTCCCTTTACACAAGGAAGGAACACCGAAATTGATATACTTTATTATATATTTTTTTTCATGACACGTTAAAACCTTTAACCTCTTAAGACCTATGTACACAAACCATTTTTATTTTCATTCAACCATTAAAAACACACACTTTTCCTTATACAATAAATCTCACAACACACAATTTTAAATACTTATATGGATGTTTATATATTCAATTAATTCCACTCAATGACTGCTCGTCCCAACCGTGAGAATGTCGATTACATATGATTCTCCCTGTGACCTTTAAGTCTCCAAAATGGTAATTAGAATGCCCCCCCTTAGGACCAATTCCTAGGCATCAAGAATTCCTTTCCAATCAATATTTTTCCAATCAAATCAAGGCCTCCACTAGTTCATAACCCATCTCAATATTACCTTTGGTAGTGTCGTGCCTGACCTTTTATTCCCTCTCTTTCTTCTGATTCCTCTGACTATTTTTCTCCTTGCCTTCCCTGGCATCCTTTTCCCTCTGATATGTTTTATGTCTAGGGAGAGAGAGTAACTAATTGTCTCAACCAGGGAAAATTTTAAGAACCCCCTTAAATTTATATGTATAATAAATGGGCGAATCTCCATGATACATAGGAGAAAAGGAAGGCGATTTTATTAATAATATAATATGTATATATATATATATATTTAAGAATCTCTCACCATATTATATTATCTTATAAAATCAAAATCGGGAATAAAATTCCCGAATGCGGGTGCCTCGTAGAGAGAAGGATGCATGCCACACAGCGCCCCCTACGCCAAGTAGTTGTCCTCAACTCAAGGCAGCACATGGCTCTAGCGTGGGTGCCATTAAATTCTCCTTGCTAGCTTCGAAGCAAGGCGCCATAATTGACACTCAATTTTGCATTCATTTCCTCCGTCGTGAACTCTCTCTGATCTATCCTAGGTTTAGAGCGCCTTGGCCATTTATGGGAAATGGCGATGACTCTCCTCCGTATTTTTCCCTCCGCTTCTCTATTGGGTTGGCTCTTGGCTCTATCTCTTCTGGTTGTGCATCTACCCCTCTATCAGCCCTTCAAACTCCCTCCTCCCACTCATCCCATGCTGAATTCAGTATCTTCGCTCTCCGTTCATCCCACTCAGTTTCATTCTCAGAATTATGCCTCTTCCATGCCTTGTCGTCATCTTATGCATTGTCGCAAAGGCGCAGGTCGAGGTTCACCCGCCCTCCCTCCCATCCCTGCAATTGTGGAGCGCACAATGGATTTTTCCTTGGCCATGGATGTGTTGGAGGTTCTTGACCCTCAGCACCTCTCTGCCCATATTTATCTCTGAATTCAACATCTAACGAGCCCTAGAAGCATGAAGAACATGGTTTTATCTAGAAGGCCATCATTAAAGAACATGAAACCCATGCTTTAATAAAATATTTTTTTCTTGTTTGTTACATAGGATACATACTGAAATCAGTACAACAATAATTATGAAGAATAAAACTACTGACATTTTCAAAAAATACTTAGTAACTCAACCAAAGGTTTAAGACTTAAATATCCTAAACTACTTGGGTGTGTTCACACTAGAAATTTCGGATATATAAGAATTGAAGTGTTAATAAGAAATAAAACATAGGGAATTATAGCCAAAATCCTAAAACATGTCATGCACCTTCCAAGAGATGGAATGAAGTGGTATGTAAGTATGAATGTGAATTTTCCTTTGGTGAAGCGGTTAATATGCGATGAGGTACACAAATCACGTAGGAAAAATGATGAGTTTCCATCAAAATGCATGTGTGAAGTGATTTCACCTACAAAAAAGTTATAATATGCTTGCAATAAACAAATTGCATAGGTAAAACTATGGAAAAACGACATGAACATGAATGAAACGAGGTAAGTGTATTACCACATCAGAGGATAATAATGATCTAACCATGTAGCACAAGGTTAAAGTGACCAGGATGTGATTATTTGACCACCTTGATGTTGGTTCATGAAGAACATTATGCACCACTGAAGCAACCTCCATTGATAATCTAACCTTGTGAAGGCTAGAATCATCATTCCAACCAAGGCAACCACATTATAATCAAGGAGAATCACTATGTTGATCATTCAGGAAAATCATCACATGAAGGACTACTCTCAACCAAAAATAAGTGTGTTTGTGGTCCCTAGCATCCTGCAAGCTACCCCTGGAATATGCATTTACCAATCATGTCAACATGACGGGGTAACAACAACCACCAATGTGATCAAGTGGACAATGACAAGAACATGGTTGTAGGGGTTCTCGACCTGCAAATTCAAAACCCAGTTCCAACCTTGACAAATTGATGATCTTTTTCTTCAAATAGGATAAATTATAGTCTCTGCTGAAATATTTATTGACTAGTAGATCATATGTACTAGTTAGAGCCAAGGAGAAAAACCTAATTCAAATGATCACATGACCAGTAAACCTCCATGTCAAGTAGGCAATCACCACTGCATAAGGAATCCCAATAGCAAGAAACTCTAAAGATGAAGGGAGCAGACTTGGAATTTGAGTTACACACACTAATACCAAAAAATTTCAAGGAACAAGCTTGGATATTTAATCTGGGCTCCACAGGTATCCCAAGGTGAAAGTGATCAATCAACCAGTCCCATGCAAGGAACAATGGTTAGCATACACTTGTAGCACAAGGTGAAAGTGACCAATCAACCAGTCCCATGCAAGGAACATTGGTCAACATACCCTTGTAGCACAAGGTGAAAGTGACCAGGATGTGATTATTTGACCACCTTGATGTTGGTTCATGAAGAACATTATGCATCACTGAAGCAACCTCCACTGATAATCTAACCTTGTGAAGGCTAGAATCATCATTCCAACCAAGGAAACCACATTATTATCAAGGAGAATCACTATGTTGATCATTCAAGAAGATCATCACATGAAGGACTACTCTCAACCAAAAATAAGTGTTTTTGTGGTCCTTGAGCATCCTGCAAGCTACCCCTAGAATATGCATTTACCAATAATGTCAACATGAAGGGGTAACAACAACCACGAATGTGATCAAGTGGACAATGACAAGAACATGGTTGTAGGGGTTCTCGACCTACAAAGTCAAAACCCAATTCCAACCTTGAAAAATTGATGATCTTTTTCTTCAAATAGGATAAATTATAGTCTTTGCTGAAATATTTATTGATTGGTAGATCATATGTACTAGTTAGAGCCAAGGAGAAAAACCCAATTCAAAGGATCACATGACCAGTAAACCTCCATGTCAAGTAGGCAATCACCATTGCATAAGGAATCCCAACAACAAGAAACTCTAAAGATGAAGGGAGCAGACTTAGAATTTCAGTTACACAAACTAATACCAAACAATTTCAAGGAACAAGCTTGGATATTTAATTTGGGCTCCATAGGTATCCAAATCAGCCAGCCCCATGCAAGGAACATTGGTCAGCATACCCTTGTAGCACAAGGTGATAGTGACCAATCAACGAGTCCCTTGCAAGGAAAATTGGTCAGCATACCCTTGTAGCACAAGGTGAAAGTGACCAGGATGTGATTATTTGACAACCTTGATGTTGGTTCATGAAGAACATTATGCACCACTGAAGCAACCTCCACTGATAATCTAACCCTGCGAAGGCTAGAATCATCATTCCAAACAAGGAAACCACATTATTATCAGGGAGAATCACTATGTTGTTCATCCAAGAAGATCATCACATGAAGGACTACTCTCAACCAAAAATAAGTGTGTTTGTGGTCCTTGAGCATCCTACAAGTTACCCCTAAAATATGCATTTACCTATCATTTCAACATGAGGGGTAGCAACAACCACCAATGTGATCAAGTGGACAATGAAAAGAACATTTTTGTAGGGGTTCTCGACCTGCAAAGACAAAACCTAGTTCCAACCTTGACAAATTGATGATCTTTTTCTTCAAATAGGAGAAATTATAGTCTCTGCTGAAAAATTTATTGTCTGGTAGATCATATGTACCAGTTAGAGCCAGGAGAAAACCCCAATTCAAATGACCACATGACCAATATACCTCCATGTTAAGCAGGAAATCACCACTGCATAAGGAATCCCGATAGCAAGAAAATCTAAAGATGAAGGGAGGAGACTTGGAATTTGAGTTACACACACCAACACCAAACAATTTCAAGAAACAAGCTTGGATATTTAATCTGGGCTCCACAGGTATCCCAATCAACTAGTCCCATGCAAGAAACACTGGTCATCATACCCTTGTGCTGCATGCAGGACACACCACAAACCTTTACCCTTGTCTTCTGTCAATTAATTGTGCTACTGCTAATGTACACATCCACCATTAGCAAACCATTAAATGCTTGGAAAAAACTATTTAATAATTCCAAAGGGTAAAAGACTATGAAAATATAATGCATCACTTTGAATGTAGAAATTAAGTGAACCCAATTTTAAGCTACTAAGTGCATATTTACGAGGGTCAAATAAGGAAGTATACAACATAATACAGGTATGCAAAAATTGCGATATTTGAATCCCCTATCATAATTATCCTTAACAAGCCCTTAGAAGAAGGAAGAGCTGCATTCAAAGAGAGGGTATCCTTCACCAGATTAATAAGATAAAAAATAATTATTAATGTCCAATGGATGACCACAAAAGTAGGTCAATAGGACTGTGTTAGGTACTAAAGGAAAATGAAACATCTCTAATTGCATCATACTGGAGTGTGGAAACAGTGAGGTGATACAGAGGCATAAGGAGAGATTGCAAACCAGTCTTATTTATAGCTTTACTTACTACCAAAGAAGTCACACTCCTGAAATAATTGACATATAGGCTTAAGCATCTGATCAGGATTTACATAAGATTCTTTCCTCCCAACCTATACAGTAAGCAAGTCCAAACCTGTGCTCAAGTTCAATGGGGACTCTCGGGGTTTCATTCTTCTTGTAACATCAAAGTGCTTTGCCCTGCGATTTATGAAATATGGAATGAAAAAAGAAACAAAACTAGCACCTTTTCTTGAATCATCAATATGTTGGAGGTTTATTAAGTTCCCAAAGGAATTTGGCAACGACATCGTGCATGCTTGGAGTCTAGTTCTTCAAGGATTAGATACAAAAAAATTCTTCTGGCAATGTTAGGATGTAAGCTTTCCCCATATGTTCCTTCAATCTGAATGTGCATCCTTTCAGAGCAATTATTTCTAACTTTCTAGATGCTTCAGCTGCCCTATCTTTGGTAACCATAAGGAGGCGAGACAGATCAACTCCGTTAACTATGGAGACTCTTGCGATGCACTCTTAAATATTAAATATTATTATTTCAAGACCCCTGCCTTCTAGAAACGTCAAAATATGAGCACAAGCTTTCTTCAGAACTAGAAAACTTCACTTCACTTTCATTCTCAAAGTTTCCTAGTGGCTTCTCTAATTTTCCTAGTATATCTTGTGGTCTAAGGCTCGACACATTAGAAAATAATCCTTTTAGGAGGGACAAGTAGTCTCTGCGAGTGCAAGCTAGTAGATTGTTGGAACATTATTACTGAAGTCATGTAGTAGCAAGTCTGAAGATAAGAAATCTAGATTAGGTTCCATAATTGTACTCTTTGGTTATTACATAAATAAATAAAAGAATTTATCAACAAGCTAAAAATTGGTATATTACTAAGAAATTCTTTCTTTATCGAGTTTCTATTTTTTGTTACTTACAAAAAAGTTGCATGCTATATGTTTGTAAAAATCCCTAAAGAAATTGAGAATATAGTTGTATTCAGTGTGTCTCATTGAGGAAAGGGTTATTTTTCATCAATGTGCAAATACTTGAAATGATGTCACTATTGTAATAAGTAGCATATATAGAACATTGTAATAAGTAGCATACATAGAACATTGTAATAAGTAGCATACATAAAACATTGTAATAATTTGTGAAATAAGTAAGCTATCTACCTAAGGGGATATAATAGTTGATGAACCCAGAAAATAGAGAATATGTCACACATAGATCGAAGAAGAAAGAAATTGATTTTTTCTTATTCTAAATCAGACGAAGAAGAAGTAGAAATGGGTGATCAAGAAGATCAAGCATGTGGAAGCATCATGCATGCCTTGAGGAATTTAGCTAGGATAACAAGAGTTGGTACAATGGCAGTAAGAATTGGTGCAGGCCATCACTCAACCATTGAAAAGCTCGGTGCAAGGGAATCAACAGTATAACAATAGGAGTGGCACTGGGAGATCAAATGGCCAAAATCTGCAGCATGAGAAACACTTCAAATTTAGCCAAATTTAATTCGCAATCACCCACCAGAATAGCACATAGACCACTCCTACCAAAGTTTTTATCAGAACAACCAAGGAATAATACAGGGAAACAATAGAAGGGTGATATTTTTGATGACTATGTAAACAATATCAGAAAATGTGGGAATATTTTAATTCTTCTATGTCATTGTAGGAATTTTGCACCATATAATATAAGGGTAGGCCTAGGGAACATGGATGGTGATAAAAAATTACCTGGAAAAGGAAAGAAAAATAACTCTGCCCACTTTTGATGGGACACTAGTTTTACTTCTAGGGCATGGGTTGAGAAGCTAGATACTTCCAACTCAACCCTGTGACTGAGATAGAGGAAATCCAATATGCTACTCTACATCTGGAAGGCGAAACACATGAGTGGTGGCACTGTGGGCTCACCACCTTGAGCCATTCCAACATCACATCCTACTTAGATTTCACACAAATGTTTATCGATTGGTTTGAAAAGAAGAATCGGGAGCTTCAGTTCCAAGAACTAGCTCAACTAAAGTAAACATGCACTCTAGTTGTCTATATGTCTAATTTCTATTTGATAGCGGTCATGGTGAACGACATGTTAGAAAATAGGTTGGCCATTCCCTTCGTAGAGGGATTAGAAAAACCTCTATGGTGGTGGTTTAAGGCCTTAAAGCTACGGTCATTATAGGATGCCATTATTAAGATGAGAGATATGGAGGATGCAGTGCCTAAAAATAAAGCAGCTTGCAAACAATCATTTCCTCAACAAATTAAAGACAAGAAGCCCTTCTAGAAAGAGGAACATAGGAGAAGCATATTATATGGAGAAATAAAAGATGAGTTAAGGAGAAATAAGTTCATTTTTAGTTGTAGGAACCTTTGGAGATAGGAAAAAAATGTAAGGGAAAGGGTAAGGTACACTACATTAAGGTGATTTTTGGGAGTGACGAGGAGGAAGAGGAAAGGAATATATAGGGAGAGGAGCCTAGTAGTTAAGATAAGTAGCCACAATTGGTAAATGGAGGTGGAAATATAGCTATGCTTTCAATGATTCCAAACTACACAAATTTTAGAGTTAAAGGTATCATATAGGCGAAACTGGTCACTATCCTAATCGATGGTGGGTCAACCCACAATTTCATCGACCCATCATTTATATCTAGGAGAGGCATTCCTATGAGGGACTTTAGAGGTTTTAATTTGGATATGGATGATAGATTCAACATGACACTCATCCGAAGGTTCCAAGATCATAAATGAATATAGGGAACTACACCATGAATGATGATTTCTATGTGGTGAAGATATCACTCACCAACATTATTTTGGGTGTCCAATGACTTACCACTATAGGGAGGCATTGGTAAAATTATCAGACCATGGAGACAGGGTTCACTTTGAAGAATGGTAAGAGGTTAGTATTGAGAAGCGTTAACGAAGGTTACCCAAAAATATCTACAACCAAACAAATGAAGTTCCTGAGCAGAGATGAACACATATATGGACCATCAAGAAACATGGTGATATCCCAGGACAACCAACATAAAATCATTCAATTTTTCTAGTGAATGGAAGAAAATTACAACCTAGCTTGAGAACGATGACTCAACTTGGTTTCATCCTTAGTGAGAATCCATTAGCATAGGATATATGCTCAAAGAAGTTGTGTGAAATAGAGAAAGGTAGCTACCTATAGTTTGGAGGACTTATTGATAAACAAGTGTTAGGTGAGAAAATATTAATAATGAGGATTGAGTTAATAGAAGCTGACATTCCAGAACAAGTTGATCCATTGATAGAATTTTGGGTGGTAGGAAAAACATGTAGATATATTGTCTTCGTCTACATTATAAACATGATTTTTAGGTGGATGTGGTATTTCCCTATGATTTCATATCCTAATCGACACCTCATTTTAGTTATATAACATTAGATAAGTCAAAAATATTGCATCACCTGTGGTAGTAAAGAGGAATTTTTGGGACATGTTAATACTATAGAGCTCAAAGGCCACTATAGGAGCCCTCTCTAAACTAGGATCAATAGAGCATGTGATAACATGCAGTAGCAAGTTCCTTGGATGGTAATATATCTAGTATGTTGTGCCCCCACAAATTCACACTTGCCAATAGTTCATTATGGAGTAGCATGATATGGTTTTTCACATGAGGTCTTCCAATTGTAGTTGAGTCATGAATCATCCATGTCTAATTCTTGTTGAAGGATGCATGGAGTACACTAGAGGACACAACCATGAGGAGCTATGCTCTTCAATTTTATTAGGAATTTCTATGGAACATGGCCATAGAAATTTAAAATCTTCATTGAGGTTTGTCAAATAAAATTAGGTTACTAGAATGAGAGGCATTAAAGGAAATATGTCATTCACCAGTGAAAATAATGCATGTAGCTTCTCACCATGATCCACGCCATATAAAAATTATGTGGTTGAAAACATGAAAGATGGTGTCTGACTATCACCATGCCTTCATTGATGCTATATATTGACTGATCCACTCCAGTCAAATCCTCATAAAGTTTCCTTTGTAATGATGTTAAAAAATTCTGAGCTGCAACTTCTCTTCAGTAAAACAAAAATCAGGATCGATTGTATCTTGATCTTCTCTTCAATAAAACAAAAAGAGGGATTGATTGTCCATTTAGTTTTACAAGTTCATGATTTTCCTAAATGGACACTGGATCAACAAGAGTAGCATGATTTTTCTTTTAATGGCATTCTAATTATAGTTCAACACTACAATCAACTATTTTTTATGAATGTCAATTTATCCTCATTCCCATCTTTCCTTTCATCACATCCTGATATATTTCCTTGAAACAAGCAGTATCTTTGTTAAAATCCACAAGTTCCACCTCCAGACAATTCATGCAGTCTGGAAATAATAACATCCTTATCTATATTACTTCAAAGAAGTTTATCCTTATCACAGAAGTTTACACTCTCAAATAAGATTCTTTGTTTACTTTGATAAAAATTGTGTGCTGCTTATCACACCTTAGACATACACTTATTTCTTTAGTAATCTTATCTTCCCACTACCCCTGCCACAAATCTTAAAAATACCATCAAGTAACCAACAATAGATACTATTGTCTGCATACCAAGCAACTTAACACTTTACAAGAATTTTCACTATAGCTTGCATTTACCTTAACCTAGCATCAAACTATCAAAATTCAAAAGACAGGCCAGCAACCAATATAACATCTTGGTAGCTAAGAGTAAAAATTATATATATGGATATGAGATTATAGCTAGCTCAAACACAAAAATATTATATGGCTGCAAATTTTTTTTTCCCAATTGCTCAATTTGGTGACTCACCAAATATGTACAAAATAATTCACATTTTTACAATATAAATACAAATGAATATTTTTTGACATACAATACACTTGATGTTTGTGGTCGAATGGGCTAATAATTTACATCTTTATTTATTCTAGTTGCCCAGAAAACAAGCACCAATCATCATGTTGTACCAGAGTAATATGATCTTGGTCTTGAGATTACTATTAACAACACTCCATTATGATAAGAAAGCCACCTTTCTAGATTTGTTTAGTTCTGACATAGCACAGCCCACCAAACACACCACAATATTTGGAGGTAGACACTGTTTCTCTCTTTAGACCCATAAGAAGGTTATTTTCTTGTACAACTTTTTTTTTTCAAATTGATAAATGTAGGTAATTTACAACTATTGTATACTGCTATATAAAGCCATGCCACATGTAGCTTTACTGTTCATTAGCCTTCTCATGAACAAGGCCTGAAGACAAAAATTGTAATATCACAAGGCCTAAACTATTAGCCAGCATTCTCCAAAATCTCCCAAAGGCAAAATTGTTGTTGGCTTCTTCTCATGAAAATTGAGATAGCATTTCTTCATTTTTTTTTTCCTCGATATACCTTTGATTCTAAAAATAAGGAAAACTAATATGTACACCTCAAAACACACAAATAAAACAATTTTTTTCTTTGTCTTCAACAACACTCTGAGATAAGGTCAAAACAATCAATTTTGAGCCCAAATTACAAGCAAGTAATAGCCCAAAATCATTGAAGCCTAAGAGTCAAAAATTTGATATTCTATTGGAAATAACTTGGCAACTACACTTGAAAATCTACAGAAGACAGTAGTAGAAATGGGATGAAATAGTTTCTCCCTGAATCAGTGACCCCTGAGTTTAACTTCTGAGTCCGGTTAGTAGTAACCGTGATGCAAAGCCTTTTAATATTCACAAATCGTGCAAATTTTCAATTGTTATGGATCATTTATATACTCGTTGTTTGAAGCAAATAATTGTATTCACAAGTCCCATAATACCAAATTCCTTGAAGAAATTCCTTGGATATATTCAGGCATGCTTTTACTCCACTCCTGTATTTTCCCATGTTGTATAATGACATATTCCAACGTGTTCTTCCCCCACTTTTCCAGAAGCTGAATATAAGGAGTGGTCTAAAACCATCCCTGGCTATCCTTAGACAAGTTGGGAGATGGTTGAGGAACCTTGAGTAGCCAAATTATCATCTCCAACTACCCATAAATAATGAATAAAATTAAGAGAAGTTTCTCTTTTCAATCTCAAGTTGGGAAAAAACCTACCAACTAACTGTCTGTTATGTGTTACTTTTACTTTATGGTTTTCATTCATATACCTTCTCTATTTCACCACCTATGGTGCTTCCTTCTGAAAGTGGGCCCTTTACCATAAACTCAACATCACATCTTGTCATTCCCCCAAAACCATAAGCTTTTGCAACATGTTTTTGTTTAGTGGGTTAAATTGTTATAAATTATTTCCCACCCAAATAATTTGTGAATAGACTATTGTGCTAAGAAACCTTAAAGTTTCCCTTGAAACTTAATATAATAGCCAATAGAAAATAAGCCTTATCTCCTTGAATATTTCATACATCTCCATTTGCAAAGCGAGCATTGAGGGCTCGAGAGTTGGCTATTATTGAGCTAAATGAATGCTTGAGAGTTTACATCGTCAATCTCCCTAAATAGAGAATGATAAGTAAAATAAATTTGTGCAAAACCATCTATCCTAGCCACACCTAAAACTAGGATCATAACCCATGTTCCCATGCAGCTAGGCATATAGTACAGAGTCATTAGATAGTTGTCAATGTTTTAATCCATTTAGTGTTTTCATTGATGTCTCCAATTGTATTTGACTAGTGAGATTTCTAAAAAATCTTGACAGATGAGAACTTGCTTAAATTGAATTTGTTTAAGATGGAGGAATGTTTGGGAAAAACTAGCACATCAAATACTCTACCTTGGCTAATTTTAATGATAGCGTGTTTATCTTTTCTGATGCAGAATGGCCTTTCTTGGTTTGAAAAAAAATGGGAAAGGTGACTCGAGGAGCATGTCAAGGAAAGTTGTTATTTCTCGAAATCCCATACAGGTGGCTAGTCATGCACGAAAGTATTTTATTCAGTTGATTTTGATGAAGAGGGAGGGAAAATGATAAAGAATTAATGATATTACTAGTTTGAATGGGAGTGATGTATCATCACCACAAGGACCTATAATTGATCAAGGAAATCAATTTTCAGGATTTGTAGGGAAATCTTCTATTCATGCTTCTCAGCCAGGGTTTTCTAGTGTATATGGAGCTACTACTGGTCAACTACTTTATAATGTGTATTTACCACAGGCGAGCTCTTCTGATTCTTGGTCGTTGAGAATCCTGCACACAGTCAGAACAAAGCATATCGAGACAAAATGTTTCTTCATATTCAATACCATCAATATACCTTCCACACTCGTCACAACATGCAATACAAAATGTACAATCCTGACACTCTCTAATTGTCTGGTATTGTTTCTTTTGGCAACTTTCATTGGTGCAGTCATAAAAAAGCCTTGCATTCCCACATCTAGGGCAAGCTTCAATATCAATTGTACTTTCATCATCATATGAAAGTGAATAATAGCAACCATTAGGATAAAACCATGGTTTTAATGAATGAGACTTATACTGTAAACCACCATCCAAAAGGTAATTCAACTTCTAAAGGTGCTCTCTTGTTATCCAAAAAATACCACTAATTCTCAAATGCTTCAATCCATGCATGCTGCATTCTCTGTGTTTTTTGACATTGTTTACAATGCCATCGGCAGTCAACCTTGTGCAGCCTAGCAAACATAACTACAAAGCCCAGAAACAAGTGCACCACATATAGTAAAGGTCAGACTAGGAGGTACCAATATAAACTAATATTTCAACTCCTTAATTAACGAGCTTAAATTGAGAAAGTGTAAGATAACTATATAATTGCATGAAGAAAACCTAATACACTTGATAACAAAAATAAAAGTCCACAATAAATGCACTATATGGTTTTGAAAGAATGGAAAAACTGAACAAGAGACCAACCTACAAGTAGTACCTTCCATGCAACATCATTTTCACTTAAATGCATTACCTTTCCATGTTTCCAGATATCTTAATGAAAATTAAGATATTCTAGGAAAGTTGAGTAGCAAGCACCAGTGTGTGCAAAAATAGAATAAAAATCAAGAAAAGAGAAATTTCAAACACATAAGAACATGAAATACCAAATAGAAGAGTTGCACTAGTGCCTCCCTTGATGGTTTCAACATTTTGGGCAAAATTCTACCTACATCTCCTTCAAAAAATAAGCTTCTAATATTTTAAGTTTCTATCCTTTTATCATTGTATTTAAAGGATAATAGGGGTTAAATTCACATGCAAACACATCCATTTAGTAACCCTGTTTGAAAACATTTTACGGTAAGCACAATTCCATTTCACGAAACCCATGAAATTACATTAATTGAATCTAACTGTTGACATTGCTAATCATGCCAAAATGCAGAAAATATATATTTAGAAAGAAAATATATTGTTATTTTCAAAATGCAACTGCTAGTTTTTCCAAGAAGGGGTGCTAATAAGTCCAAATGCAACTGTTAGTTTTTCACTGTGATAATAGAGGAAATTTTCTTTATGTTCCTCATCCACATTATCCAACACAAAACTTTTGTCTAGTACATAAACAACTACTTTCATCTGCACAACCAATTTATCTAATGTTGCATAAATATCCTTAATTTGTGGGTGCAATGTATCATCTAAAACAAAGGCATGCACCCTAGCCTCAACCTTAATCCAACTATATGTTGTTTCTTTCTTAACTCCCCTGTCATTCATCATTTTCCTCACCTTTGTTACATCCTCAAACTTCCCAGAAATGACATATATATTAGAAAGTAGTATATATGGTGCTGCATTTTTTGGTTCCAACTTGAAAAGGAAATATGTTGCACGTTCTCCCAGCTGAATGTTTCCATGAATTCTGTACGCACCAAGCAGTGCCAACCACATAATAGCATCAAATTCACATGTCATCTCGTTAAATAATTCTTATGCTTCATCCAGGCATCCATAGCGACCAAGAAAATCAATCATGCAGGCATAGTGCTCTGCTCTTGGAATTATAATATTGATAACCTTCATCCACTAGTCTAGCATGGCTGCATGCAGAGAGAACACTAATGAAAGTGACCTAGTTTGGCTTCATGTTAGAATGTAACATTTCTTCATACAGTTGGAGTGTTTCCCTGCCATACCCGTTCTGAGAAAATCCTGCAAGCATAGCATTCCATGAAATCAAATTCCGCTCAGGAATTTTTTTGAACACGTGGAGTTCACTCTCTATGCTTCCACATTTGGAATACATATCCATGAGAGCACTTCCAACAAAGACATTTGTTACAAACCCAGTTTTAAAAGTATGGGTTTGAACTTGCTTTCCCAGTTCCAAGGCAACTATAGTGGCAACGACTCTAAGAATGCTTGCAAAGGTAGCCTGGTCTAGTTTAGTGCCTCTCCTTTGCATTTCTTAAAATAATTTCAAGGCATCCTCACTATGTCGTTTTTGTGCATAGCCTTCTATCATTACATTCCATGAGATGAAATTATGGTTAGCTCTTCTCTCAAATATTGAGCGTGCTTCATCTAAGTCCCCACATTTGGCATACATATCAACCAGAGCATTTTTACAAAGACACTAGAATTAAATCTTTTTTTGATGATTTGGGAATGAATTAGTTTCCCCTTGTCTAAGAGATTTCAAATTAGCACATGCACTAAGAACACTCGTGAACATGAATTCGGTAGGCCTCGTGCCTTCTCCTTGCATTTGTTGAAATAACTTCAGGGCCTTCTCTCTGTTCCCTTGTTGGGCATATCCCGTGATCATTGTTGCATTGTCCTCAGTCAGTCTTTCCTTTATTAAATCTTGATACATTTCTTGTAACAAACATTCTCTTGAAAATTATCATGTTCCACATTCATTCAATCAACGAATGCCATTCCAATAACCATCCAACTTTCCAAGCCAGAAAATGGGGGACAAATGTAACCCAAAACCCTCCATTTCCATCATCATCGACGTAAACGGTGTAAATTGAGGGCAAATGCAATTCCAAAACACTCCAACCAATTAAATCGGCTCCATTGCCCTCATCATCGGCGTAAACGTAAACGGAATTGGGGGAAAATGCCATTCCAGAACCCTCCAACCCAGTAAATCGGCTCCATTTCCCTCATCATCGATGTAAACTAGGGGCGAATGCAATTCCAAAACCCTCCAACCCAGTAAATCGGGGGCGAATGCAACCAAAAACAAACCAAACCAGTAAATCGGGAGGCAAGTCTGGACTTTCACGTTTTATGCACTCTTATTTTTTTGGGCTAAAACATAAAAACTAATTATTTTGAAAATAATTTTGGGGCTAACTATACAAAATGCACAAAAAGAGTTTTATATAAAAAATTCGCCCCTCCAAAATCTAAAACCCTTAAATTTCACCCTTGGGATAAAATTTTCCCTTAAAATTTTCCCTGGTCTCAACTATATGGTATCTAAAAATCTCATTTTGGGTCTCTTGCCGTGAATTTTTAAGAGTAATCATTTTTCTTTAAAAAAGAGATAATAAAAATTTGTATACAAAAAAAAAAATCACGTAACCACTAGGCTTTTCCTCTAAGCCATTATCCACTAATTCTGCATAGTAAAATCAATTACAAATATTTACAATACTTGGGGGGTGTTACATCTTTCCCCCTGGAGTTGAACACCATCCCAGGTGTTTATTCCGATTCATGGAATAAGTTTGGATATTTCTTTTTCATGAGAGTGGCATCTTCCCAAGTGGCCTCCTCTGGGTTGAAATGCATCCACTACACCTTAACTTGGGTGATAACTCGCCTCCATAACATTGTTTCTCTCTACTCAAGAATATCCAAATGATCTACCAGAATTTCTCCATCTGGTTTAACCTATTCAAAATCAACACTTTTTCATTAGTTTCATTATTTGTGGATTAGAAATATGTATATGTGTACATGCATATGTATATATTTATCTAGAGGCTGACATAAAAAAAATCACAACTAAATTTTCCCGCACCACTTTCTAGTTAATAGTATGTCTAGGATCATATACATACGTCTTTATTAATGAGACATGGAATACATTATGCATTCGAATATGACTAGGTAGAGTGTGTTGATATTCTGCAGGTCCAATCCTTTCTAATATTTGGAAAGGGCCATAATAACATGCAAGTGCCAATTTTTCACAGCCACCACCTCCTTAAGGTACTTTTCCAATTCTTAACTCATACATAAATGTGGTCCCCAACTCAAAACTCTTGATAGGTCCTTTTTTATCAACATGAGCTTTCTTTCTATCTTGGGAATCCTTTAAATTCTGACTTACTTTCTTCACAATATTCTCTATTTTTGCTAACATTTCAGGTGCTAAAATTAGTTTGTCTCCACAACTGCTCCAATTGGTAGGGTTTCTGCACCTCCTTACATATAATACTTTGAGGGGCTAATATTTAATGATTCGTGATCATTGTTGTTATATGAAAATTCAACCAGGTGAAGTTAATTTTCCCATTTTGTTGGTTGTTGCATAACATGCATTCTTAACATGTCTTCTAGCACTTGATTAACTCTTTCAGTTTTCCCATCTATCTAAGGACGATAGCCAGTGCTAAACTGAACTTGGGTGCCTAATCCCATAGAAAGAGCCTTCCAAATCATTGAGGTGAACTTCACATCTCTATCTGATTTTACCGTCATAGGTATTTCATGCAACCAGAATATCTCCCTCATAAAAATATCAACAATTTGTACATTCTTGTATGTGGATTGTACTAATTTAAATGGGACATTTTACTTACTTTTTCTACCACTACCATGATGGATTCATTATGACTTTTACATCTAGGTAATATTTTTATGAAATCCAATGTGAAAACATCCCATTTCGATTCTGGAACAGGTCGTATGGAGCAATCTTGTTGGCTATTGGTATTCAGCTTCAACCTGCTGACATTCAAAACACATCGCGAGGTAATATGCAATATCTCTTCTCATTCAAAGCCAAAAGTAATGTTTCTTCATTCCACAAAATATTTTTTGATATCTGGGATGGAAAGATTATGGGCTTCTATGAAATTCATAAATTAACTGCTTGACAACCATCTGGTTAGCCTACATACACTCTTCCTTTAAAGGTTAATAAATTTTATTTATTTACTCCATAATCAGATTGATTTCGAGATTTGATTTCCAACCTTGCTTGCTACCATAAAAATTCATACTCGACATCCTTTAAAGCAACCTCTTTAATCTGATTAGAGAAACTAATTTTAGCTTGACTATAGGAGACTTCATATACACAAAGTAGTTTCCTACATAAAGAATCAACTACTTGGTTCTCTTTCCTTTCTAGGTGCTTTATATCAAAGTTGAACTCACTTACGAAAGAGGTTCACCTAGCTTGGCGTGCATTAAGATTGGATTGCTTGAAGAAACTAGTTAGGATGTTGTGATCGACCATTAGAATTAATTTCTTGCCTAGAAGATAGTGTCACCATATTTTTAAGGCGTGAACTATTGCAGTTAATTCCATATCATAGGCAGAATACCTTTTATCATGATATTTAAACTTCCATGACTCATAAGCTATCACCCTTCCCTCCTGTATCAAAGACCCCACCAACTCCTTCTTGGCAGGCATCAATACAAACTACAAATTATTTTATAGGGTCTACAATTTTTAATACAAGGGTTGTGGTCAATAACTACTTTAAGCTATAAAAGCTATGCTAAAAATATGTTTTCCATTTAAAAAAAATTCCCTTCTTCTGCAGGGAAGTTATTGGGTATCTTATTCTAGAGAATCCTTTGATAAATCGATGATAATACCCCACCAAACCGATAAAGGAACGAATATCTACCACATTTTTAGGAATGGACCATTCCATGATGGTCTTGATTTTTTCAGCGTCTAAAACTATTCCCTTGGATGAAATTATATGTCCTAAATATTGTATCTAGTCCTTATAACAATTGAATTTTTTGTATTTAGCGTACAATTGATGCTCTCGCAGATTTTGCAACATTGTTTGAAGGCGTTTCTTATGTTCTTCTAAGTTCTTGGAATAAAAAAGAATATCATCAATAAAGATTAGAATAAATTTATGCAGGTATGGATGGAAAATACCATTCATTAGACTGATAAAGGTCGTGGGTGAATTGGTAAGCCCAAATGGTAGGAGCACAAATTCATAATGTTTGTATTGAGTCCTAAATGTTGTTTTGTATATATATTTTCCTATTTGATTCTTATATGATGGTATCTTGACCAAACATTGATCTTATAAAACGCGGTGGAACCTTTAACTTGATAAAAAAAATTGTTGATTCTCGACAACAAGTATTTATTTTTAATAGTTAATTTATTTAGTTGTTTATAATTAATGCATAACTGTAAGGTTCCATCCTTATTTCTCACAAAAATCACAGGGGACCCCCATGGTGATACACTCGAGCGGATGTACCCTTTGTCCAATAACTTTTGAAACTACATTTTAAGTTATGTTAGCTTAGGTATGCTCATACAATAAGGAGTTTTGGACATTGAGGTTCCTCCCATGACTAATTCTATTGTGAAATCAATATTCTAATTTGGTGGTAGCCCTAGAATCTCTTTTCGGAACACATCCGCAAAATCTCGAATGACTGGTATGTTCTCTAAATTGATTGTTTTAGCCTTAGCATTAAATTACCCAACCTACGCTTCATAGATCTGGCAACCTTTCCTCAAGAATTTTCCTAGTTGGGTAACTGTAATAGGCTGTAACTTAATAGGCCTTTTAATTCCCTGACATTATTGCCTACAACCTTCGTCTATAGGGAATATTATAGTATTTTCCTTACAGTTCACTAAGGACCAATGCCCTTCTAACCAATCCTTACCAATTAGCACATCATAAGATCGTAAAGGAAATAAAATCAAATTCTCCCTAATTAATTGTTATGCTATTTTAATGGGACAATATTCCACATTAGAAATCACTCTTTGGCTCCAATGGCCGATTTAACTAACAAGGGATTTTTAAATTTTTTGGTTTGTAACTCGCAGGTTTCAACTACTTTTGGATAGATATAACTTAGGATGGCCCCTGGGTCTATCAAAATAGAAACAATACAATTAACTATTTTACCTTCCAGTTCTATCATGATAGGTTGGTAGTCGGCCTAATGGTCCTCCATAGCAACTTTAATCCTTGGTATATTTTTCTCCACCTCTCCAACCATAGAAGCTTCTTGTGTGTTAGCAGTTGGCTTTGTTCTGGTGTGATTTGGATAGTTCTTATAGTAATGGGGTTCTCCACATCCCCAACAATGTAAGGGAGGTTTCTATGTTTGACTTGGTTCTATTTTGCTGGAAAATTCAGCTTGCTTAGATTCATTTTGCAACCTAAACCTCTACTATTTCCATTTTTTCTACTCTATTGTCCCTTATGCATATTTTAAGTACTGGCATTTTTTTCATTTCTGGCACTTTGAAATTTTTTGTGCCCCTTCTTGTTCAACCAAATCTTTCCACCTTCCCCCTTCTCCTTCATCCATTGATAACAAATTATGGATTTAAAAATTTCCTCATCCATCGTCTTGGTATTTTTGAATTCCAACCTTTCCTTCATAAACACTGGTAAAGTTCTAATAAAACTCTAAAATTTTTCCTTCTCCTTCTTGATGTAGGGAACATATCGCAGTAAGGAGGTAAATTTAGTTACAAATTCGTCCATGGTTATCTATCCCAACTTTAAATCATGAAACTCTTTAGCTTTTTCATCATAAAATCTCTCTATTAGGTATTTACTTAAAAAAAATTTGAAAGCTATCCCAAGTCACTTTTTTCTCGTCAATTCCCCGAACTGTCTTAATTTCTTCCCACCATAAGGTGGCTTTACCTTGCAATTGATAAATGGCTAGCCTAACCTTCAACTTATCACCATATTAGTAGATCTAGAAGTATTTATTCATGTTTATTAACAAATAATATGTGTTTTACTCCACCTCTCCATTAAAGGACAAGGGTTTGGGTTTTTTTAATTCCCCTTGAGATTTAACCTTTTTCATTTAGGTTAAATTTTCCTCCACCTCAGAGAACTCCTTCACCACAAATTTGGCCTTGTGTTTCTCGATGCTTCTATTTATTTCTTGTTCACCTTGTAGAGCCATCTTGAGCCAACCATTGATTTGTCCTCTGGTCTTGGGACCACTTCCCAAACATTGTTTCTGATAATGGAATCATATTCATCTACCATAGCATCAACCCATACAGGTTTATCTATAGCTTTATCGAATGAGGATGCATTTGTCTCTACAGTCTCAATCATCAAAGCCATGTAGCTAGTGAGCCGATACGGTGACCTCCTTTATTTGCTGAGAAGTGGGTGCTCCCACATTTGTCTCTAGCATCATGAAATAATCTTCCAAATTCCCTGGTTCATTTCCTTCCATCTCTTGATGTCTCTCCTTGAGTGGATGTCTCCACTCTATGCTCCTCTGCTTGTGGTTTCTCCAATACTTCCTGAGATTTTCCCTTTCGAGCTAAAATATCCTCAATTGAATCCCCCTATCAAGAGAACGCCTCATTACCTTCTCCTAATCAAACTTCACATCCCTATGAACAGATTTCATCCTGAGGGATGGAAAGTACACATGATAGTTGTGAGGTGTTTCTGTGTACCCCAAAAATATGCCAAACCTTGTTGTTGGCTCTAGATTTTTCCTTGATTCCTTGGAAACATGATAGTAAACTAATGATCCAAATATCCTAAGGTGTGACACATATGGTTTCATTCCTAAAAAATATCCCTTTGGATTACTCATGCTAAGAATCCAATGAGGACTCCTATTTTGAAAATAGACCGTTGTGTTGCAGCTTTAGCCCACAAGTGCAGTGGTAGGCCTTGGTCATGCAACATCACCCTTGCTGCTCCCACAATACTTATGTTGTTTCTCTCAGACACACCATTATGTTATGTATTTTAGAATGATTTAAACTCCCGTCGAATTCCTTACTCTGCACAAAAAAAATTAAACTATCACCTTTGTTGTCGCTCCTGAGAGCCTTCACTTTCTTTCCAGTTTCTTTCTTAGAAGGTTCCTTAAATTCAACAAAGTTGGATAATTTCTGGTGTTTCTTTTGCATGAACAAGATCCAACACTTCTATGAGAAATCATCTACAAATATCACATAATACATGTTCTTGGTATTGGAGGCTATCGAGAAAGGTCCATGTTGGAACGAGGTTCCCTAACCGCATTTTTGGTCTAGTTTTGTAATATTTTTGTAATACTTGGTCTAGCGCAGGGGCTTTAGGATGGGTCAAAGCTCCAATGTATTGTAATGGGTTGAAGGGTAGACCAGAAGTCTAAGATGCTATAAATAGATAGATAAATCGAGTCTAGAGGAGGATAAGAAAGAATTAAGTTAAGCTTCGATATGAACTTGTGATGTTTTGTGTCGATCACTTGGGTAAGGGCTCCTGCTGGATATGTGAACGGAGACCCCAAAGTCCTATTGTGTGTGGACCCCACTGGCTGTGTGCGTGGGCTGGTCCTAGAGTCTGTAAGTCATATATGGATATGAATGAATGAGAATGATGTTGATGATATTTTTCTGTTCATGTGTTCTCATTATTGGCTATGTTTATGTGCTGAGATTGAATTGCTTTTTGAATATTGATATTAGACTGATGTGCACGTGGATGCGATATGATGAATGCATAGCCCTGATTAAGACACTATGCTTAAGTTACCTGTTAATTACGATATGTGCTTAACTGATATACTGTTAAAATGGTTCTGTGTATGGCTCCTCCTGCGCAAGACTGTTAGATCTATAGGGACCCCCTTTAATTAACTATCTCTCTCTCTCAGGGTGTGGAAACCTGGTTCCAACACCCTCCCATACTACTTCAGGTGAGACTTTAACCTGTGTAAGAAGGCCATTGCCAAAAGGGCCAGTAGTATCGGGGTTTGGTGGAAACCCTTAAAACCGAACCTGGGTCAAGACCCCTAAAGCCAACAAATGGTTCTGTTGCTGAGACTGCGAGAATTTTGAGAGAGAGAATGGGTAATGCCATGGGGTCATTGGAAACCAGTAATGCCTGAGTTAGAAGACTGGTTCGAAAAATAGATTCAGGAATTTTCCCTAAAAGAGAATAGAAGTAAGATGCTATCTACTGAAGAGTGTAGAAATTATATAACTAATGCGTTATATATCTAATATTCTCCTGATCGCACACTATTTTAACTTCATGCATAATACAAAATCTATTCCACCATTGATCATCACATGCAGAAATTAAATCAATTGCAATGCACACATGAAACCATAAAAATTCGCACAATTTAACACAGTGATTTAACGGGAAAGCCTAAAGCTAAAAAACCCAACTATATGTATATAATATATGTCATAGAGATCATGTAACAATCCTCATACGAAGCTGATCACATCAAGCTCTCAGTACAATACAATCACTACACACTAATCAGGTCTGATCTTGCAAATCCATGCACCGATCTCTGCCACCTGCTAGCCTGCGTCTACTGTGTAATCTTGGATGAAGAATGGCTCCGAATGAACTCGAATCCACCTGTATTTCATTGCGCAATCCTCATTGACATCTCTACTAAGTGTTGGATGCAATCAATGCATCACTATAGTCACAAATGATAATCACACTTGCTCTTTCACCTATCTCTCCACTAGTCTCCACTGAAACTGTCCATGCACTGTAGTTAACTGATGTATTCTTCAGTTTATTAATGAGTTAATATTTAGTGAATTAATTATTAATTAATTCACACCACTCTCACTAGTTTATCAATCAGTTAGACTAGATACCACTAGCTCAACTGTGTCTAACTGAGTTAAACTGAACACAACTCCATCAACTACTTCTATAACTCAACCAAACTCTGTCACATGAGTTCTAACTAAAGTCTCCATGCAATAGCTCCAATAAACCCTCAGGAATAGCGTAATTCCTTCTGTCAGCTCTTGTTTCACATCTGTGCACGTAACTGAAGTGCTCGAAGAGAATAAGATAATGTTTAGAGTCCAAATATTATTAAGAGCTAATAATATTTGACATATCTATTTTTAGATTGGCAATCTAAAAATAGATTCCAATTAATATGTATAAAAATAGAAGTCCATCTATTTTTCCAACTTGACCAACCATCCACAAATAGCATCTTGCAACTCATAGAATATGATCGACATGTCTAAAAATAGACATAGTCTAAAAATAGACTTTGCGCCTAAAATAGCTCCTCATGGACCCACTTAGTGAAGGCGACTCTTTTCACTAAGCTCATCATCTTGTTGAATCTCAACACTCCCTCTCAACAAGATAGGGATTATCTACCACCTCGATCCTGTCTCTATGGTATTCAAATTTTCTCCTGGTGATCGCCTTCGTCAGAATATCAGCATCCTGATCCTCCGTAGGAATGTAAGATAGTAACATGATCTTCAGTTGCACACAATCTCTGATATGATGGTACCGAATGTCAATATGTTTAGATCTATCATGAAATACTGGATTAACCAAGATTTTAATGCAACTATGATTATCATAATATATCACAGTAGGATCTAAGTGTGAACCGAACAACCCAACCAGGATCTTCCTTATCCATATAGCCTCGCATACATCCAAACTTGATGCCATGTACTCGACCTCCACTGAACTGAGTGCCACGGATCTCTATTTCCTGATGTACCAAGAAACTGTTGTAGACCCGATACTGAAAATCCCTCCAGATGTGCTCTTCCTGTCTATTGGGCTCCCTGCCAAATCTGCATCCGTGAAGCCATGCAACTTCAACTCATCCGATTGTCTGTACCACAGTCCATATCCCGATGTGCCTCTGTGATACCTCAGAACATGCTTGCCTGCCTTCCAAAAGAGCTTGGTATGCTTAACCTATCTTGTGAAAGCTGCTTAACAGCGTAGCATATGTCCGGTCGTGTATTGACTAGATACATGAGCGAACCAACCAACTGTTGATAAACAGTGGCATCCACTACCTCTACCGATGTAGCATCCTCTTTCCTCCAAGCACCAGGAAGAGGAGTGTCGATAGGCTTGCAGCCTTACGTGTTGAAATTATCCAGTATCTCTCGGGCATACTTGCCTTGAGACACAAACAGTCCACCCTTCTGTTACCAAATTTCCAATCCCAGGAAATAATGAAGGAGGCCCAAGTCCTTCATCTCAAACTCCTTTGCAAGATCAGCCTTGCATGAGAGTATCAACTTTTCATCACTGATCAATATCAAATCATCTACATAAAGTACAATGATCAACAAATTACCCTCAACCACAATCTGGTATAGGTTGGGATCCGCCTCACTCTTGGTAAAACCAAGTCCGGTAAAATAACTATTTATCCGTGTGTATTGAGCACGAGGTCTTGTTTCAGACCATACAACGCTCTCTTGAGCCTGCACACATGCAACTTACTTCTAAAGATTTCGAAACCTTTAGGCTACTCTATGTACACCTCCTCCTCAATGAATCCGTTGAGGAACGCAGTCTTCACATCCATCTGATGAATGTGCCAACCCATCTGGGCTGAGAGAGTCAGGATGCTCCGTATGGAAGAATACCTTGCGACAGGTGCAAAGGTTTCTTCATAGTCGATCCCCTCAATTTGTGAGAAGCCCCGGGCAACAAATCTTGCCTTTTACTTATCGACGCTCCCATCAGCAGCTTGCTTCACTTTGTATATCCATCTCGAACCTACCACTGATTTCCCTTCCGGCCTTGGGACAATCTCCCATGCATTGCTTCTGACAATCGAATCATACTCTTCTACCATGGCATCTACCCATGCAGGGTCCTCCACAGCTTCCTCGAAAGAGGATGGCTTTGTCATGATACACTTTCTCATCAGAGCCATGTATCTAGTATATCGGTCAGGTGACTGTCTCTGTCTGTGCTGTGATGTAGGTGCTCCTACATTTTTCTTTGCATCAAGATTCATTCGCTCAACTTCTGTAGTGCGCTTCCACCCTCTGATTTTTGGCACTGCATGAGTGGTTTCTTCCACTCTTTGAACCTCATCTTGTGGCTCATCCACATCCCGAGGCTCATCCTTAGGAACTAGTAGCTCCTCTTCTGCATGCAAGTGTAGCTCCCTCTCAAGCGACACCTTCATGGTTTTCTCCTCATGAAATTTGATATCCCGTCGCACAACAGTATTTCGACTATCTGGAAAATACACATGATAGTTGTGGGGTGTTTCTGTGTACCCCACAAATATCCCAACCTCTGCGGTCAGCTCTAGCTTCTTCCTGGCATCCTTCGTCACATGAATGTAAACAGGTGAGCCAAAAATATTCAAATGAGAAATATCAGGCTTCTTACCAGAAAATGCCTCTTCGGGTGTACTCATGCCAAGTACTCTATGAGGATAACGGTTTTTCACATAAACCGCAGTGTTGCATGCTTCAGCCCACAAGTGTATGGGAAGGCCTTGATCATGCAACATCGCCCATGTAGCACCCATGATCGTTCTGTTCTTTCGCTCCGTGACCCCATTCTGTTGTGGGTTATGAGGCGTTATGAGCTCTGTTCGAATTCATTCTACGCTGTAAAAGCCCTTGAATTCGCCAGAGATGAATTCACCACCATTATCGCTCCTAATAGCCTTCACTTTCTTCCCCAAATCTTTCTCAACTAGTGCCTTGAACTCACAGAACTTTGAGTATGTCTCGCTCTTCTTCTGCATGAAGAAGATCCAACACTTATGAGAAAAGTCATCAACAAATATCACATAATACTTGTGCTTTGCTGTCGAAGCTACTGAGAAAGGTCCACACACGTCTGTGTGAATTCTCTCAAGGATCGTCATGGCGTGACTATCCTTCTCATGAAAAATGGTCTTCACAAATTTTCCCAAAGTACATCCCTTGCACTGATCTGACTCCATAGCGTACCTTGAGAAGCTCGTAGAAATATACTAAAAATTTTCAAAGCGCCATGGTGAAGGTGGCCCAATCTCCCGTGCCACCCGCCTCCTCATCCTGAAATTTCTCACCAATCCTTTTGCCTTGCCTGCCATTTTTGCGCATCCATCTACTAAGGTTCTTAACTCCAACCCCTATCCTCTGGGTTTCACCAGTTGCCTTACTGCGCAGGAAATCCTTTCTGTCGCTAAAGACAACATCATATCCCTTGTCTTCCAACATAGCCATAGAGATCAGATTCTTCTTCAATCCCGAAACATGCATGACATCCTTCAATATGAAAGGTTTACCAGACTCCCTCTCAAAGGAAATGGTCCCGATACCAGTCACACTACATCTACCATCATCACCCATCTTGATGTGCACTCCAAGATCCTTCTCATCCAGATCAGTAAACAAATATTTGTCTCCGGTCATATGGAAAGACGCACCACTGTCAAGAAACCACACTGATCCCATCACACTTGATACCAAGCATGCGATCAGCAAAAAATCCAGCTCAAACTGCGAGGCTAAGGCCTCTCCAGCTGCAGATCTAGTAGCCTGCTTATTTTTCTTCTTCTGTGGACAATTAGTGGTGTAATGTCCGTGTTGGTGACAATGAAATCACTTCACCTTGGACATGTCCTGCTTCTCACCTTTCGCACTGGATTGAGAAGTATTCTTCTTGCTCTTCCCCTTCCTTGCTTTGGCAGCCAAAGCGCAATTTTCTTCATCTTCATTCTTTGATGAAGATCCATCCCTGGTACTCCACCTTATCTCCTCCTACACAAGATCCGACCAAAGTCGCTCCCATCCTGGCAGTTTCTCTCGACCATTGACAGAGTCCTCATAGGAATTCCAACTCTTCGGAAGCCCAAGGAGAGACAAGCTCACCAAGTCCTCTTCATCTAAAGTAACCCCCACACTTCCCAGCTCATCCCTGCACTGGACAAACTTCGTGAGGTACTTGGCTATATTGTCGCCTTTCTCCATTTTTATCTTCCTAAGTTTATCCTTGAGCGCCAACTTCCTCTGGTCGCTCTTTCTTTGGAACAAGTCTATCAAAGCTTTCCACATCAAGAATGGAGAAGCTTTACCATGAAGGCTGGACACTGTGTGATCCTTCACACCTTCCAACAGAATCCTTCGACATTTTGTTGTCTTCTTTTGCCATGCGTCAAGTGCGGCAAAGACGCTAGAAGAAGGTTTTGGAATTTCTGCATCTATGAACTCCTTCAACCCATTATCATCCGTAACCGCCTCCATCCTATCTTCCATGCAATATAATTCGATCTGCCCTCAAGGTCATACTCCAATCGCAATCCGTTGAAAGACATCTCAACTTCGACACCAAGAAAACACCGCAGCAAATTCGAATTCCACCAAGACAAAACTCAACTGCTTCAATAATTGCAATCTTCTCTAATGATCAACTGCTCTGATACCATGTAGAAATTATATAAATGATGTGTTATATATCCAAGATTCTCCTGATCACACACTATTTTAACTTCATGCACAATACATAATCTATTCCACCATTGATCATCACATGCGGAAATTAAATCAATTGCAATGCACACATGAAACCATAAAAATTCACACATATTAACACAATTATTTTACGGGAAATCCTGAAGCTGAAAACCCCAAATATCTGTATATAATATATGTCATAGAGATCATGTAACAATCCTCATACAAATTTGAACATGTCAAGCTCTCAGTACAATAAAATCGCTACACACTAATCAGGTCCGAGCTAGCAAATCCATGCACCGATATCTGCCACATGCTAGCCTGCCTCTACTGTGAAATCCTTGCTGAAGAATGGCTCTGAATGAACTTGCAACCATCTGGCTTGCACTGCACAATCCTCATTGGCATCTCCACTGAGTGTTGGATGCAATCACTGCATCACTATAGTCACAACTGATAGTCACACTTGCTCTTTCACCTACCTCTCCACTGGTCTCCACTGAAACTGTCCATGCACTGTAGTTAACTAATGTATTCTTTAGTTGATTAATGAGTTAATATTTAGTGAATTAATTATTAATTAATTCACACCACTATCACTAGTGTATCAATCAGTTAGAATAGATACAACTAGCTCAACTGTGTCTAATTGAGTTAAACTGAACACAACTCCATCAACTACTTCTATAACTCCACCAAACTCTGTCACATGAGTTCTAACTGAAGTCTCCATGCAATAGCTCCAGTAAACCCTCGTGAATAGCGTAATTCCTTCCGCGCCCTCCCCCGTGCCACATTTGTGCACTTAACTAAAGTGCTCCAAGAGAATAAGATAATGTTTAGAGTCCAAATATTATTAAGAGCCAATAATAATCGACATGCATCTGTTTTTAGATCAACAATCTATAAATAGACTTCGCCCAATATTCTAAAAATAGAATTTCATCTATTTTTCCAACTTGACCAACCATCCACAAATAGCATCCTGCAACTTCTGAAATATGATCACCATGTCTAAAAATAGATATAGTCTAAAAATAGACTTGCGCCAAAAATAGCCTGTGGGCCCACTTAGTGAAGGTGACTCTTTTCACTAAGCTCATCATCGTGTACTTCCGTAAAAATATATTTTTTTTTCCACTCCTATCTACTGAAGAGTGGAAAAACAAATATATTTTTACGAAAGTACATGAAATTTTCTTCGTATCCTTCACATGCAAATTGCAGGAGTGGTTGGCACGATTGGCGGAGTTCCAGATTTGCC